>SMSR01013804.1:0-11315 GCA_019453355.1 Ceratina japonica | reverse complement strand
CCTTTACCCGGGCTGGGACCGTCCTGGCCGTATCGTGAGCGATCGCTCGAACCATGATATGGTTGGCGCGGCCGATGGGGACCATTGTCGCGCGTCCAGGGCTCGGATACGTGACCCCATACTTCATCATTGCGAGCTCGGTTTCGAATTAATTGTACAGACGGGCCGCGGATTCGATACCTCGAATTCTTCGTCGTATCGACGCGAATGCATTTTCGGAATTTCGTACGGAATTTTTTTCGACGTGCATTTTCCAACTGTGTCGCTAATCCTTCCCGACAGATAAAAGTTTTGAAAGGAGTTACGAGACTCCGCCCGTATACACGACTTCTATCGGTCGATACGCTGGAATTGTTTCGTTTTTTTTTTTACTCTGTTCCCTTTTGACCGGATTCGTTTCCGACCAGACGAATTGCGGCTACTTTATTGGCTTTAATTTCATTCTTTTTCGTGACAATACTCTCAAAGTGATTGCTAAAGTTAGTGTGGATTGTTATAAAGATTTTTTTATTCNACCGGTCGCCCTCGCGTTTAAAACACGCTTATTTATGTACTCTCATTTCGGGACCGTTCACATTTACAGTTTACAGGAATGAATCGATGCGCCGGGGGGTAAGTACGGGCGATAAAATCGAGTGAGGACCCACGCGACTCGCGTGGCTGGCTACTGATTCGTGCCACATTATGAATATCACGTGGAGGAACGCCTCACGTACCCAGTGAATACTCTTCGTAATCGTATCGTTAATAATCTAATACTACATTTTTCATTAACGATCTAATTCTCTTAATTGAATTTACTGTACCACACGGTATTAAGCANCCCAAATTGCGGCGGAATGTTTCGCAACTCCTCTCGAAAGCAGCGCGCGATATCCTCGAGGGAGAGAGCCCGGTCCCGCGAAACGTCGCGTCGCCCGAGAAATCTCGGCTGCATAATTCAAAAACGTGCTACTTTCCCGACTGCTCTCGCCCGACCCGCTGACACCGGCCAATTCTTAATGCACCCGGTGAGACGTGACCGACACCGGCATGGGAAACGTGTTAATTGGGACAGCCGCTGAAACACCTACGCTTTAATTTTAACGTCGCAAGTTTTAATGAACGATGCCCGCGGTGCACGCGTATCCGATCCAAATTATAATTATATTCATGACACACGAGCCGCGATGAACCTTCGGTTATTTTTCAACATGCAGAGTAATGCAGACCTTCATTCATTTTCTGGATTTCAATTCGTCAGTGCGTTCTCTGTTGGGAATTGATGGTTTAATTTAGTTTTCCACGAAGCGCCGGCGATCCCCGGCAAACAACAAACGGTGCATTGTCTGAAAGTGTACAGGACTACGGCCAGCACGTGACGTGACACTGGCGTCTACGGGAAATCGAATGAACTTTTCGGTTGCGGGTTAACGTTCGATGGACAACGATGTAGCGACGCAGGACAAACGAACACCGAAACGTGCGAACGAGCGGGGAAGGAAGAAAAAAGGGGAAACGCTTGTATTTGGGAGAATCGCGTGAAATAAAAGCATCCAATTTCTCGGGGATATCTCGCCGAATATCTCGGCCTGTGTTCTTTCTCCGTTCTCTATTGCCGGTAGTCCTGACGAGAAAGAGAGCGCCGGATAGACGTTCGTTCGCGTTTTTATCGTCGGATGCCTGATGCCAAATCCAGCCGCTAAAGTAAAACGTAACGAGGCACGCACCAATCACGGATCGCGGATGGAAGCCGACTTCTGGTTGTTCGATTTTATTTCGATCGGCCCGGACTTTCAATCACGTGCATCGTTTCTGACTACGATCGCTTCTCTTCGGGATACACGATCTCGTTTTGTAGTTTCGTACGTTATCATGGACCCGACAGCCACTTTCTGCCGCATCCGTTTTTACGCTCCTTTTATTCTTCTACGTTCCACTCAACGCTGCAATCTTGTCGGTTTAAGTAGCAAAACGCGGGCCTCTTCCAATTCGCTGATTTCGGCGTCGAGCTTTCTCGTTTTTCTCTCTGGCGGTGGTAAAACGTTGACGTTGATCCAAAACGAAGTCCGCGAACATGTCAAGACAAATAAAGAGTCTTAATTTGTTAATGATAATATTCTGATTGTGGAAGAACGGAACAAATGAACGTAATGGATCGTTATTGAGTTTGACTTTTCTTTAATTAAATTCAAATTTTCTCAATGCGTTTCCAACTGAAAAACCGACGACAAAAAGAAACCAGTTAATCTCCAAGTCAAGTGAAAAGAGGTCTTTCGAACGTCCGTCCTTTTAAGTATTCCCGGTTTCTTTTCTCCTTCATTATTATTCCGTTGCCCGCAAGAATGTTTGGTCTTTTTATTTTATACTGAATCGTTACCCAGCGCGGCGTATCGAACGAAAGAAGGCAGCGATAGAGGAAAGAAATGGGGATCGTTCGTTTTCATCGAACCGTTCCCGGCAAACAATATCGAATCCTTTTAAAAACGAGGACGGGGCTACGCGAAATAATGAAATGGCGTAAGCGAAAAATTTACTCGGTTATCCGTCGTTCCGCTGAAAAATCGCGGATAAAAAGTGGACTGTAATTATTTCCGTTCTCGGAGTAATTCTCGCGGGTCTTCAATAAAACGGAAGCTTCCTTTTACAGAGCCACGCCCGGCATATACCCTCTTCTGGCAGCGACCGTTCGGACCCGATAAAACATTCGGAAACCGTCCCTATCCGAAATGGCACGCGAAATTCGCGCAATTAACGGTCAATTACCCGCCGGTATAGTCGGTCAGCGCGTAATTACGTTCACCGGTCGCCCTCGCGTTTTAAACACGCTTATTTATGTACTCTCATTTCGCGACCGTTCACATTTACAGTTTACAGGAATGAATCGATGCGCCGGGGGGTAAGTACGGGCGATAAAATCGAGTGACGACCCACGCGACTCGCCTGGCTGGCTACTGATTCGTGCCACATTATGAATATCACGTGGAGGAGGAACTCCTGCCTCACGTACGCACTGAATACTCTTCGTAATCGTATCGTTAATAATCTAATACTACATTTTTCATTAACGATCTAATTCTCTTAATTGAATTTACTGTACCACACGGTATTAACCACGTCAATTCGATTTTATCCAATTATGATAGTAAGTTCGATTAAGTAGTCTAGAAAACGTACAAAATTAATTTTAGCCTCATTACAATTCGAGTTTGGTTTAAAAAGTACTATTTGTAGATCTTATTTTTTACTGTTTTGTGACTTATGAACAAGAGCGTGTACGAATGTGGTATGTATTGTTTGTCTTTCGGTTCGCATTATATTGTTTCCGAATGTGGGGTAAACAGTTCGCGTGAGGAACGATAATTAATCATCTCGCAGTTACATTTTTATCGAGACGCGTACGAAACTGACTCCAGTTCGCGGTACGGTGAACATTTTTGGAACGGCACGTCGGCAACGGAACGACGCCGTTTCGCCGAAACAACGGCTGGTCACGCAGCTCCGGTTATCGTACGGCCATTTGTATTCTCCGACGATGCTTTAAATCATTGTGGAAAACCGTACACGTAACAGAACTCTTAATTAATTACCACGGCAATAATTCCCATTCAATCGTCTGGAAATCCACTTGACGAGCGGTCGGATTGAAATGGAATTGTCGATCCCGCTAATGGAATAATTCAATCCTTACTTCGAGCGCGAAGAGACGACGAACAAATAAACAAGCGTATAAATAACTATAAATCGCGGCGAGTAACGCGATTTGTGGGAATAAAACAGCAATAAAATTCCCGTGTAGCCGAATTAAATTTCGGCAAGGAACGGAGTGCAAGCATGTGGCGATAAAGTGGAAATTCGATTTGGTAGGCAGTGGCGGGCAGTCCGGCGTCCGGCCCGAGGCATCATCAATAACGTTAATTGACATATCAACAAGACAATACTGGAGATGCATTTCCCGGTGTTAAATACCTTTACCCGGGCTGGGACCGTCCTGGCCGTATCGTGAGGGATCGCTCGAACCATGATATGGTTGGCGCGGCCGATGGGGACCATTGTCGCGCGTCCAGGGCTCGGATACGTGACCCCATACTTCATCATTGCGAGCTCGGTTTCGAATTAATTGTACAGACGGGCCGCGGATTCGATACCTCGAATTCTTCGTCGTATCGACGCGAATGCATTTTCGGAATTTCGTACGGAATTTTTTTCGACGTGCATTTTCCAACTGTGTCGCTAATCCTTCCCGACAGATAAAAGTTTTGAAAGGAGTTACGAGACTGCGCCCGTATACACGACTTTTATCGGTCGATACGCTGGAATCGTTTCGTTCTTTTTTTTTTTACTCTGTTCCCTTTTGACCGGATTCGTTTCCGACCAGACGAATTGCGGCTACTTTATTGGCTTTAATCTCATTCTTCTTCGTGACAATACTCTCAAAGTGATTGCTAAAGTTAGTGTGGATTGTTATAAAGATTTTTTTATTCGTCGTTCTCGATATTGGAATTCATATTTTCGAATTAATTAAAGGTATTACGGACAACGTATACAAGTAGATTTATCACTTTATGGACTTCGTGTCTATTGAAATTTCTTCAGAAAGTTTGAATAACGTTTAGAAACTCGACTATTTGACAGATTAGAAATGCAGTTTATATACGAGAATGCGAGTCGATCGGGGAGTCAGTTAGCCAGTTGCAACAAGTTCCGCGGTGCCGGAGTCAAATAGCTGAAGTTTTCCGAGAACGAGAGGAAGAGAAAGAGAGTAAGAAAGTTCGTTAAAGAATTTCTAGAATTTATGCAGGTCCCTGCAGTGTATCCCAGTTAATAAGTATTAAATACGCTCGCCGTTAATCAAGAAACTTTCCCACGCTACGTATGTGCACATGTGTATAGGTATATACGCGGACGCATTCCACGCGGTATCCGCGATTTCTTCATCTTCTTTCCTTTGAAACTCCAGGGAAAACTCTTCCCCTCGCGCGTTTCTATTTCTGCAATTTCCTTCCAACTGCAAAAATCGTTCCGTTCTTTGTACATTGTCTACGGGCAAAGCAAATGAAACAATTGTCTGGCGAGTGCATTTACTAAGTTTTCATTCCATTTCTACAGTAAAGTCACAGTATAATCCTCTCCTGTACTTTCATGACCAACAGATTCGTCATGTCGTTAGCTGTGCGATTATGTCAGACGCAAGAGATACTTTTCGACAAAACCTGCTGGTTTTTCTTGTATTGTCGCGAGATGGTTATTCTTAGAACATGAATTTCCGTATGATTGGCGGAAAAAGGTATGTGACTCGCTTGAGCGGAATAATCATGGAAATGCAGCGAGATCCGATTCGCGTTCTTTCTCTGTCGTTCATTTCAATGCGCTGGCTAACTAACCATGTCTGTAGACTGGTAGGACTTCAAAAGAATTAATTTCCATAATTATCTTAATTCCATTGAAGCTTAAAGGCTCCTATGCGGGTGGCAGTCACATTTTTCATATCCTTAAGAAACGGAAGCAATTATCAAATTGCACTCCCTTGTGAGGCGCACGTATCAGAGATGAAATAATCATTTTAATTGCTTATTAGTTTTGTCTGCAGTACATTGCACAGTCTTATTTTAGATAATCTTTTCTTTATTATTGATTCATTATATTTTGTATATTTGTTACAAATATCTGTTTTGATGTTACGTAATAATCAATTTATGGATTGAAAAAGTATCAGTTTTACTGAAATTTTCATGATAAGCAGCGAACCGTTCGATAGCGTTCCCTCTTAGGAGAGTAAGATGAGATTGTGACGTCGATTGAATCAGTGCGATCCCCTTGCCTATCGCGCATTACTCACTGCGTAACGCAGTCATTTTCGAACGCACCTTTCGCACAGGGACTGAACAAATCCTTTGATGTCACCCGAGACCGATCGAAGAACCAATTACAGTCTGGGAAAATCCCGTAGAGAAATGAAAGAGTGTACCCAAATTTCTTTTCTTACATGTCGATGAAAACTCCTTTGGATTTTCGTGTTAAAAAAAGAAAAGTTGAAAATGTTATAATGGCTCGACGTGACATGAGAAGATAATAAAAAAATGAAATAATATTAGAGCTTTTTTAATGTAAGAAACAAATAAAATAAAGTGCATCGCAGAAATAAAAGATCCGTGACGGGCTCCCGTATTTTCATCCAATAAATCAAGATTCGCCGATACGTGTCGCAACTAGTATCAATCAGTATCGTGACTGGTAACCGCGCGTGATTGGTATCGACTCACGTGACCCAAGGACTATTACTGTCCATTCCACTGATCTCAAACTTGCCAATATCACGTCGATATATCTGGAGGCTATTAAATTTCCCGATTCGGTGCTAGTCAGTCAAAATCCACGACACGTCCATTTAACTGCGGCCGCCAAAATACAACCTATTTTTACACTTTTCATGCTTTAACAATTTCATTATATTTATAACACACAGTTAGTTTCATAAGCCGAGACTATATGAAAAAAAATGAATCGACTCCTTTGAGAATTATTTAATTGATCATGTGTGTCTTTTTGTTACAGGTGCGAGGGTGGTTGGCTTCAATTTGAAGGTGGAGCAAGAGTCTGCGGTCGCAATGAACGTTTTGACAGACCAGTCGTGCTGTTCTCAGATAAATCAATGCCGATTCTACACATGCAGTGAGTACTCGTTTGTCAATGTCTAGATTCCGATGTGGTGCTAAGCAATTAATCGCCGAGTCAATTTTTAATTAAACGCTTCCCCGCGGTTCCTTTGTGTGGTAATATATACGATTAATTTATTGGGTCGTCGCGACGTATTCATTACGGAGTGATTAAATAATGACTTCTGTATGCGTGGTATAACCGCGAATCAATGCAATGGTAAAAATAATCAGACGTAAAGGGTAAAGGTAATGGAAAATCAGTCGATGAACTTGCTATGAAAGGATTGTTGCAATCAGGATACGGTTCTGCTTACAAACTCGCCGTCTCACCAGTTGTAATGGAAAAGTGCAATCAGAATGAACTGCTGCTTTACAAAATCGATTTAACATCGTTGCGCGAATTACCGTGGACGCGGAGTCCGACAACGGATACGGAGAAAGAGATAGAATTCCGACTCCATTACGAAATAGAAACACGTCCTGGGCTAAGTGCTTCTTACTACCCCGACTTCCACTTCCGCTCCCGGGCATCGTTTCAGTTAGCCAAACGAACAGCGAGAGCGAGAGCGCGAACGAATTTTAGCAATGAACAACCGACGGCTTTTAACTGTTGCTGAGAAAAAAATCTTCTTCTCTTAATTGTGCTCGAACGATCTCCTTTTAACCGGCGGTTTCATTCAATGAAATTCTAACTTACAGTGGCAGTCGGATGTCCGACTTCATTTGCGTTTTTTAAAAATTTCTTACTTATTCTGAATTCTCGCAAGCCCTGTGCGCTTCATAAAGAAACTTTCAGAATGAATCCAATTTCCCTGCTTTAATTGTTCTACAAATCGTTTTGAAAGTTTGTAAAGGGTCAGAATAATTCAGATGAAAGAGCGTGGCGAGTAATTAAAAGAATGGAAAAACATCGTAAATCGACTCTAAGATGATCCGATGATCGGACGAAGAAGGTGACGCCGGTCGAAGCGAATACCGAAGAAGTATCCATGGGATTTACTTCCCTGAGCCCCCTAGTAATTAATTACCCCCCTCTTCCGTTTGTCAACCATTCACGCGGCCTTATNTAAATTCCGCAAATTCTCCGGATCCCTTCAATTCATACCGAACCGTTTTAACTCTAATAAATTTGCATACATGAAAATTTACGAGCACATATTGAACTTCGACGCGTATCCACTGACACCAATCGAGCGTAATGATTCTCGTTTTCAATTTCAATATCCGCGTGACTCCCATAGCTATCGATTTTGATTGCTCATTTCGACGTTCACCGCGGATTCGCGGTGCCCCGTCACGTCACCGTCACCGTCTCTCCCGCCGTAATCGAGGGTTGCCGATTTTACGTGCAGACTGACAATTCGCAAGGCGACCGATCCGTGCCGGCATAACGCGATCTCGAAATAAATAAATCGGCGTGATTGCTCGCGTAATAGCTCTCCCGGTTCGGCGGTTACACGGACATGCAACTGAGCCCGGGACAGTTCATCAATTTCATAAATTGTCGCGCTATCACTCGGTCGAGTACGCCAATAATCGAACTAGTTACGGGGAAACTTTGTTCCCGTTGACCAGATTGCGGTTACGTTAATTGGAAAATAGGTAATCGGACAATTAAACCCTTTAGTCTCCCGACCATAATCATTCGTCATGAACCTATATACTCAAATTCCTCTAGTGCCGTTGTTCCACGGATTTCGACGAAAATTTGCAAATGCAATAAACGCTAATTAAATATGGTTTTTCATTTACTGATACTAACACGAAAGATCTTCAACCGCGGTTCTCACTTCGTTAATGATTTAACTTTATTATGAGAATGGCTGGAGCAGCAGTAATCGCGAGCAGCTGTCGTGAAACTAAAATACCTCGCGAAAGCGGAACGCGGTACGTTTAAGAGATTCAACAAGCGTCGAGTGAATTTTGTTCACGAGAAGCGAGTGGCGTGCGAAATAAAAAAAAAATGGAGATGCGGGCTGCTTTTAACCCGAAAAATATCTCCCGTGCCATTATCAGCCACTTTGGCGGTAGCCGGAGGAGGAGTTCGACGTTCCGATGAAATTTATATAAGTTAGAAAGTCGCGGTGTAATGTGGCAAACTGGCGGCGCGCGACTGGCATAAATGTGTCACGGCATGATTTATGGCGTTAAGTTTCACCCCTTAACTCTCCTGATCTTCCCGTCGTTCCCGCGAACCGCGGATGTTGTTTAAGTCAGCGTTTAGCTCACTATTTAATCGTTTATGGGTTTCCTGATAAGCACGTTCACCATTCGATATTTAGATTTATAACATGCGAAAAGACATAATCAGCTTAAAGAGAAAAATCAACGTTAAATATGAGATATACTATTGGACACGAAAATAACTTGCTATGAGAACAAATGAAATTCTGGGGCTCTTAACATTAGCTATGAGAATATTTGAACAGAGAACATTATAAAATTAATTCGCGTGGAAAGCCGAGGAGCGGCGATTGGAATTCAGTGGGACGTCATACTCCGCATCTAATAGGTACATTAGCGGGTTCATTAATGAATCAAAATTACTTTGGAATCACAAATCGGTCGATTTAACGAGCGTCCTTGTAATGTGCGGTGGCGGCGATTTAAAATTCAAAAGACATGTCCGCGGTCGATGTTGTACGTGCATACGTATTACCGGGGGAACACGTACCGTCGAGTTCACGAGGGTAATAAAAAATTTCGAACCGCTCGTTTCCATAAACGCGTCCGTTCGTTCCGCGTCGCGTCGCGTCGAGACGAAACGAAACGAATTATACCCCGCTCGTAACGCCCGTCGTTTCGAAAAGTTTTACGCATCGTATACATACGTATACGCGTTCTTATTTTAAGTGCATCGCGTATAAACCGCGGCTTAAACCGTGGCCACCGTCCACGCGGGATATGAAGTATAATAAGAGTTGCCGGAATGGGGAAACTTTCAGCGGACCAAAGACAATAGCGTTTTGTTTCTATCCCATAACATTGGCCCATCGGTCTGTGATTCGTGTAGAAACATTCCGAAATTGGAAGACTTTGCTACAGAAAAGTTTCCGCAGTTTTTACCATTTATTTGCCGTTTTCACGACTCTTCGAAATACGATTTCCATTTTTTTTTTTAAACCACGGACAATTATATCGTTGCATACTTTATTGCATTTGTGGNATACGATTTCCATTTTTTTTTTTAAACCACGGACAATTATATCGTTGCATTCTTTATTGCATTTGTGGTATTATATAATACTGTGACTCTTAAGATGTAATCATAGAGTGGGAAGTTGTTATTACTATGAGAACAGTAGAATTAACTTCGCTCAGTATTCCAAAAGCACTTTCCATATACGAGGAGAAAAAAGTTAAGTGGATTTGAGAGGAGTGGGGAAGCGTTGGCATGAGAGCAGGATTTCGCGAAACGAAATCTCTATCCGGCGGCGAGTTTATGTCGAGGCTGGTTATACAGCCAGGGAGGAATGAATTAAAGCCACCGGCACGAATCTCCCTGTTTTACAACTCGTTAAAAATCTGTCGTTATTGATGGGAATTCGATACGAACGAACGGCAAGAAAAAGGTATAATCTTCGCGCGAGGTTTTTAACCAGATGGAATTCTATATTACGGGCTCGGTTTGCGTGTTTCTGTTCAACCTCCGTGAAGCTCCTTGATAAGGGCGATACGCTGGGAAAAAACGAGACTTCCCGGCCAAGCGTTATACGATCCATTAGGCGAATCAAAAGGAAAAGAAAAGGGACACGCGGCCAGGCTTCCCATTCAATCTGCGACGTGGTTCTACCATCAACTTTTCTCCGCGAATGAGAGTTCCACGCCGCGCCGGCAAAAAGGTTCCCTCGTGAAAAACGACGTGTGTATCGAATTTACCGAGAGGAAACGACGCGCTAGATTCTGTTGCGATTGTGCCGCGAAGAAAGGCGGATTCGAGTAACGCGTGTAGTTTTCGAGCGGTTCTTCAATGGGAATGGGTTCGTGTCTGTTAGAGCCTCTCCGGAGCCGAGAACATTAATCGGAACAGAGAAATGAAGTTAAAGGAGATATATGAGAAATATTAATTTTAATGAAAGCGAAATAACGCGAGAGGCGGATCGAGTTTTATTTTCGACGAGCCTGGATGTTGTCTTAATTAAAACTTGACAATGCAGTAATTAATGTGTGCGCAGCTCGCACCGAATCGATCTTATTATTAAAGCGAAAGTTCCTCGCAGACAATATTTAGTCGTGCGTAATCATATTTCACGGAGCTTCGTCCGTTCATTAAGAGTCGCTTTATTAAAATATCGTCACTCGTTAAAAGAGGAGAGAACTAAGGGGGACGGCTTAAGGATAAACGAGGCTGCCGCTGTCGCTGGGCGAGTTACCGTGGGAAAAAGGGTTCCACCGTTGAAAATCCAAAAAAGGAGAACCCGCGGCGGACGTTTCGCCGAGGAAAATGCGAAACGCTCGAAGCAACGGAACCGTGGGCCGCGTCTCGGCGCGAAATGAAACTCGAACACGGCGGAGCCCCGCGCGCGGATGAAACCTGAAGGAAAGGAACGATGAGGAAACACCGAGCCCGCGATTCCGTCCGAATTGTGATGTCGGTTTCGCGCGTAAGCCCACTTCCCGGCGCTGTTTGACCTTTCTTTTTCCCCCGAGTTGATTGGATGGATGCGGGTCGCGCCA
>SMSR01013803.1:68389-80417 GCA_019453355.1 Ceratina japonica | reverse complement strand
CCTTTCTCCCATTCCGTGGAATATGCGATCGTTCCGGATACACTTCAAAGGCCAGATTTCTTTTTGTCTCGAGACGAATTTTCCACGCCGATCAATCCTTCATCTTTTAAACGAAGTACGAAAAAAGTTGGGTATAGAAAGAGATTCTTTATGGAATTTAATAGACGTTTTTCCACTTTTCGTAATTATTAGAATTACGTCAGATTTTGCTGGCTCGTTTTTCGCTCGTTTTCGAATAGCAATTTTGAATTAGAAACTCGCGACTCATATGGTAGCGTACATGCTATCGTGAGGGAATTATTTATAAAGTTGTTGGTTAATTATGCATCCAGGAACGCGAGCGCGCGGCTGTGTGAACTCGTACGGACAGAAGGGTCGTTCGTCACCACCAACGAACGTAATCCTTCCTTTACCGTTCATTTCAATTTCATTAGTCGGTCTATATGAAGTCCCGCACTCGCAGTTGTAATATTCCTCCTCGGCTGGAACCGGCCCCGACGATCCTCCACTCTATTTATTCACCCGCGTAATTCACAACCGGAAGGTAGCCACCGACCGGAAACACATACACGGATGTGGCCATTGTTATTCGGACCCGCGTCACTACCCACCCCCGCGGCCACCCTCTAACCGGCCACCAATCACACCTCACCCTTTCCACCCGTTTCTGCTTATTTTTAGGGATTCGTAGGGTGTATCGATTCGACGATCTCTCAGCTCGCGTTCCTACATCCTTCGTCCCTTTGTTTTCCTCGTTATTAGTGGCTGAGTAATTACGATTCACGCTTAATTGAAAAAAATAATTATCTGCTACCAGCTGAATAAGGATTCTGTTTTTGCTTTCTTTGCGATATTTGTTTGATTATTTGTTTGTTACTATTACGTGGATTAACGAGATTTTTTTATATACAGAATTATTTTATGTAAAGGTTTATACAAACTTAATTAATGAAATAGTACTGCAGTTGTACATGAGAGGATGTTTAACTATAAATGTAATCTAGAAGAGAGATAATAAAATAAGCGAACAGTTTCTGCGTTGTAATTGTATTAAACGTTTAATCTCGACGAATCATCGTGACTCATATCGTGGATGGCTAGATGAAAGCCGGGAGCTGTTATGAAGCTAGCCGAATAAAGGGCTCGCAATATTGTTCTATTGTACGTTTAAATTGCGAGTTCTGGTTTAAGCTCGTAAAGAATGATACTCCCTGCCATCCTTGCAGCTTCGGTAGGAATAACCAATTATTAGATAACCAGCTGGACTTTAATCAACTGTCTTACGAATTTATTAATCATTTGGATAAATGACAAAAAGTATGAAATTGTAATTGGATGAAAAATGGTAAACGAACGCTGCTACACGGTTCGTTAATTCTGTTTTTTAATATATCGTTTCATAATCTGTTGTAAATTATTTTGATGAAATTCGAAATTACTTCTGATAAAAAATTTTAACCATGCTCTTGCCTCGCGGATGTAATAATCAAATACGAGTTAACAATTTTTTAATGCTACTGCTAATATGCCGCGCACGGACCGCGGTGAAAGAAGAAAAATTACGTTCAGTTACAACTTTTCGCATTATTCCACTCCGCGGAGTATGGACGAATTCTCGCCTAAAATTGGAGTTTGTGGTTTTAACCAAATCCAATATGAAAACCGCCGACGGAAAAGTCGACGAAGTCATTTCGACAATATGCAGAATTTTTTCATGCGTGGCGTCGAAAAAAATAGCAAAGGAAAATATCTATATTGAGCGACGTTGCACGTCTCAGCCCGAAGGAAAAGTCCTTTCCCCTTCGATGATTATTAACTAATTATCGACATGTTTTATTGAGTATAGAATTAAAATATAGGTTTCATTCATGATATCGTGACATTTTATATTTGCTAAAAGAATTTTGCAATGGCTTAAGAAAAGTAGAAAAACTGTGAATTTTATTAATATCCTATACGAATTTTAATTGAGAAATAAAAATATGCACCAATAAATTGAAGTGAGTGGATTGCGAACTTTATACATTTATGAAGAACTAAGAGAAATCCTTTTTTCTAGCTATTATTTCTTGAATCATTTTCATATAAATCAGTGTTTCATCAATGACGTGCAAAAATTGTCAATAGTTCTGAGCAAACTCGCTGTACAAGAATATTCTAAAGTCGATCAGCGTCGAATGGGTTCCACTAGTCGGTATTGTCATTCCTAAACAAACCACGGCGGAGATATTCGATCGGGGCGCTGGGTTAATGAAACCGAGCCGGGGCGAGGGTTACGAAGAGCCGAAATTCCGAGGCGTTCCCCGCGAATTTCCGCCCGAATCCCGAAGGGCGAAAGGTTAATCATCGGCGCTCGGCCAGCGGCAGCGAGAACTGGGAATGGAAAGCGCGACATGAATATCGAATTATCCGTCTGCGATTCGCGGGGCTCTGCGGCCCGGTTCGATTTTGCCGGACACCGGTGTTTACCCTGGCTTGTTCAAACAACGGACTCGCCTTTTTTGTTTCACCTTCGTTCCCGCCACATTCACGTGAGAAAGAGACAGACAGAAACAGTATCTCTGCGAAAATCGGTAACAAATTCTACGCCCGTAATGGAGTCCGACAATCGTTTATTTCATTGGATCGGACGTTTGATACTTCGAAAATGAGTCTGTAGCTCGTTAGACGTGGACTTTGTTAGCCCTCGTGGTACGACAAATATAACGGGTGGGCGAACATCTGGTCTGAAGTCGGCGGGAGATCTGAGACGGGATTTTGTAATTGAAACGCTGCTGGAGCGGCGGCGGAGTGGAGCGAGGAACACGGCGAATAAACGTCTCCGGCTCCCTTTATTTCGCGTCTCGGTTAGCTGCGGAGAAGCACCGGCTTAACGGAATGTCCGCCCGCTATTTCGGTCGTTCGTTGCGTCTCTCGCCTATATACACGTGTCCCCCGTCCGGTTCTTTCGGATTCTCCGCTCGGCTTTTTCTCCGCTCCCATTCTGTTGCCCCTTTCTTTTTAACCGTGGCCTCACCCTTTGCTCGCCGGGCCGCCGCCGTTCCCGGCTGTTTGCTCTTCGAGTGTTGACACAGAGGCTCCTGGGTCACGATCGCAAACGGGCTTTATTGAAATTCATTTCGACCGGGCCCGGTCGGAGGTGGAGATAGGAGGGTCTCTTATAGGAGCGGTTCGATTCGCGGCTCGGTTAATGACGATCGTCGTTTCGTGTTTCGTTTCGAATTTACATCTAAACGAGGCCTTTGTCCGTTTTTTCGCCCACGCGCGCCTCGTTTGAACGACTACTTTAAGAGCGGCCGCACTGTTTTTCTTCAATTTGGCTCGACCGCGTAAGAGGACTTTCATTCGATTATGTCTCCTGCTCATTCGCTCATTCATTTTCTCCTTAGTATTTTTTCTCGTTTACTATCGGCTCGAAGTTCGCACGTCTATCGCCGTATTTTTTCTGTTTCGATAGTGCGGATGCTTAACGCCGTTCACCGTGTTTTCTCAGCCGAGAGCCACTCCGCACGCTCTCCGGGACGAGAAATATGTTTCCAATAGCGTCGCAGATTCGCTCTCCCTCGGTGCTTTCGGCAATCTTATTCCGCGTATCGTAAAATTCGTATCGCGTTTCATTTGACATGTTTTATCGGAATCGCAGCTCGCGACAACTCGATATTGTTCGCCGTCGCATATTTTTAGAGCGCGCGCGCAGCTGTGCCGGCGTCCCCTGACGTTTCGCGCTTTCGATTTCCCTCTTTAGAATACCCTCTTGTTCTTCGTTGCGGGGCGATAAACCATCCCGAACAAAGACGGATTCCTCGCGCGGCATGCAGTCACGCTGCTAATGAACTTCTCGCCGATTTTAGACGCTCCTCGCTAACAAGCAAAAAATCCGGAAAACAAATCGTTATTTTTAAACAGATGCTCTCAAGAATATTCTCTTCGTCGTAGGAGTTCACAGTTCCTTCTGTGAAATGTATAAAAGCGAAATTATATGTGATTAGACAGAGATCTTTATACAAATGAATATAGTTTTAAAGAAAGTAGAATTACGAGAGAGAGAGAGAGAGAGTAATAAATTATTACATATTGAATACAACAGTGTGACTCAACACTTGCCAGTCAGAGATCCTGATCGATGACGTTTCACACTTCATTATTAATTTAAAATACAATTTAGAACAATTTAAAAACTATTTCAAGAAATTCTAATAGACAGTCGTTGAAATATATATAAAGCTACGAATAGAATCCAGTCTGACATGTACTTTCGCAGGATATCTTGTACGTACAGCAAATATTAAATATGCACGCAGTGCGAATTAACTCGTTACATAAATTAAGTGTGTAAAAAAACGTGGTATCCACATGGGAAAGAGTCGCGGACCGGGAATAACCAGACTATTTACGGCTGGCTCGGTGAGTCTTGCGCGACGTCGCGGTCGCGATCGAAAATAACGTAATCCGGCTCGGGATAAAGCTCGGCCGTTACGCTGCCAACGGTGGGCGTCGCGACTGCAGTCGCATTGTCCCCCCCGTCCATATATAAAACGATTCGCGGGGACAACGAATTTCATCCCCCGTTGAAGTGTAAACAAAAACGTCTGCTTAAGCGGTCTGGCAGCGCGCTGTCGCCGCGTTCGAAAATGAACTCTCCATAATTAAACGCGGTCACGGTAAATTAAAACAATAAATACCAGCCAGGATACCGTTGCGAAAAAACCGTTCCCGTGGCTCCGAATTTGTCCGACGCGTTCCGCGTACACTACACTTAAAAATTTTTCTACCAACAGCAACATTTTTTCTTATCATTGCCAATTTCATCGTGTTTTTTAATTTTAATTATTTATATTGATTGTTAATTGTTAATTGTATGTTTTTATCGTTGTTTGAATGATTTTTATGGGATTTTGGGTATTTTTGAGTACGAGTGTACTTGTTCACGCGTGCATACGTACATGGAACCGGTGAAACTGGCTTTCGTCGCCGGGCATAATGCACGGTCCCTCGTTTTTCCGTTCCGTGCGATTTCTCGGTTCGTAAATCACTCTATCGGCGAACGAATGGCGGCCAATATTTTACGATCAATTCGAGGACGCCGGCCGATTAATTGCGAATTATGCCGCGCCTCGCGATCGATCGATCTTCCTTCCTTCCTTCCGCGCGATCGATGCCTCCCGTAATTGCCCGTAATTATTTGACGTCACGATTGAAACGTCGTTCTCCCGGTTTCGTTTTATACCGAGAGCCAACATTTACAATTCGAACGAACCGCTCTTAACTAAGCAAAAATAATATTCGCGTTTCACCGGTGTGACGTTATAATGAACAGATAATATGACGTGATGAAGAAATGCGTTGAAAATTTCCTTCACAGCGATTCGTTAGCATCGGTTTATCGCCTCGACGCCTGGCCGTGGTTTACGGCTAACCGAACCGAGAAATAATGTGTATAAGTTTCGGAATCACGGGTGTCGGTTATGCGGGTTGATTTGCGGCCGGCTCGATTGTAACCAATTAAATTATTGAAGCAATCGAAAATACCTGGCTGCGTCGCGGTTAATTGTTTGCGGGCTGCAATTTTGGCGAGAATTCCTACCAAACTGGACGTCCGCTATTGACTGGCGAACTATTCTTCCACAGCCCTTCACGTTAAATTAAACATTGATACATCGTATATTCATAGTATACACGTACGTTTTATGTAGAAAATTTCGCTTATTTGTAAAAATCGTGCGCCTCTTTTAATCGGCGAATAAACGGATCGTTCCGCCGTTATTTTCGCTGGACATATTCCGCCATTAGCACATTGTACGAACGCCGGGGCCAGCAAAGGAATTTACATAGTTATAAATCGGTCGCCGCGGGTGTTTCCGATTAAATTCTGCGTCTCGTAGCATTTGGAAATTGAAAATCACACCCGGCTGATCGGGCAGTCGCGGGCTTTTTTTCCCCGAACCGAATCCGAGCGCTGCAGCCGCCGGCCAGCAGCGTAAACATTAATTTTCGCAGCTGGACGTCCCTGGCCGGCGGGGTGGACGGCAGAGGAAGAGGAGAGACAGAAGTATTCGTTGAAAATGCGAAACGAGCTTCCGCCCGCTGGACATTTGTGGACCATTGAAATAGAAAAAAAATTTAGTAACCGCGCGCAATTATATTTGCGCAGTCGAACTCCTCTTCCGCTGCTTCTAAATAAACAACGTTATTTAGTATGTGACGCTTTCTCTCTCTCTCTCCCTCTCGGATGCTTTTTATTGTACAACCAAATTTCAAGGAGATTCTGATACATTAGTTTCCCGTTTATGGAAATCCTGTATTGTTTTTACACGGCGAAACGGTTTTATGCAGTGTGCGAGAGTAGAGCTCGTCGTTAAAAGGAAGTCAATGGATTTTTAACTTATTATTTATTAATTTCATGGTACATCAAGCCTGACGAATATTGAAATGTTTTTCTTTATGTAATTGTCCTTTGTTTAAAGGTTTAAGGGGTCAGTTATGTGATTTTTCTAACATTTGTCGGTAAAATTTAATATAATATTGCGGATCTTTTATAGATGTCACGCGTTATTTATAATTATATTATATGGCGACTGTCAACAGCTATCTTCTTGCATTTTGTAATTTGGGTATTGATGCCCGCTTATTATGAAATAAATAAATAATTTCCAGAATTCCATTTCCCCATCAGTTTTACCTTAAAAAAGTCTCTGAATTATGCGAGATTTGGGTGTTTTTAACAGGCATAGTGGTTGCAGATTTTCGTCAGCGATTTCGTTTTACTTATAGTTAATTTCTCTCATATATACATATTATATTGTATCTCAAGTGTTAGAACCTTTATATTGTCTAGAATTTTTATATCGTTTTACGGCTGAAAACAAGACACGTAGAGAAATCTAGTCCGGAGCAGCGCGATTAAGGAACTAATTGCGAACGAATCCTATTGTTAATTCCCGATGGCCTCTCATCGCGTCGGTGCGATAACCGTGCGAAGAATCGTCGGTAGCGGGCGAGCGTCCCGCAGGATGATAATTGTCCCGATAACGCGGCGATAGGGCGCGTATGCGATCCTCCCGGGAAGATAGAGATCGCAACGCGGGTAGTATTCCGCGCCATTGCGGGCCGTAGATCGTGGAGCGCGACGCGACGCAACGCAGCGCATACCTGTAACGTTGTCCACGGCGTTCTCCAAACGCGTGATTAACATTCTCTCCGTTAGCCTAGATGCCCTCTGGCAAACCGGTTCTCTGGCCGGCCATCCGGCCACCCTCTTCCCGCCCGTTTAAAATACGGCGCTCTACTGGCCGGAGCAGAGAGCGTAGGCTCCCGCTATTAACTTCTCGCATTGGCCCGATCCGATCGATACCGCCGGCCGTTATCTTCTCGCTAGGCTGCATTAATGCACCTCCAGTTATTGGACAAAATGGTTCCGGGGCTGCTCGACCCAATGCTACCGGCTTGATACGCCGCGTACCTGGTGATCTGTGACGCATTCCGTTCGCCGGGATTGCTCTCTCGCCACTTCGGGTTAATAGGACGTGACAGAACACGATGCTTCCTCTGCCGGTTCGCCGATCTGATCTCGTGTTCACGCACATCCACCTTCTTATTCGATCTTACAATTTATTTGTTGAGTCGGTTTTGGTCGGTCGGATTGTAAAGATAATGACAAAGCATTCTAATTTTAATAGGTACTGGACATATGAATTAAACACTGTACAAAATTTTAGAAATTTTACGAGTCTATTAAAAAAGTTCTTACGTCTTGAGTTCTTATGTCAAATGACAGAATTTTGGTTTGTAGTCAAAATGACTAGTCTTTAATAGAGAAATACATGTATAAAAGATAGCCAGTAGTTTTATTGTTAATGAAAGAAATTGACACTGTCTCTGGAATTAGTAGCTTAAACAAATGCCCCGAAGTTTGCATACTTCATTTGTCAGATACACTGCGAACGGAGAGTGAATTCCGTGAAACCTGTTCAGTGGAAATTAGATTTTCCTCCGGTACTTATTCCATATTGGTTTATTTGTGATATTGACAAGATCAGCAATCAGCGAGTCGCTCCTCAAAGCTAGCGTATCGCAAATCGCACATCCTATTAGCTGGTGATGTGACGTCGGGTCAAACGCTTTGATGCACGATGCATAAATAATGGGCGCAAGCGATTAATAACATGACCGTTAACTCAATGATCCTGGTTAATAAGAGATAAACGCCGATCGAACGATAATGCGAGCGGATAGCTTTCGCTCGGCACGTGCCTCTTCGATTAATTCGACCTGTTTGTGCCCCGCCGGAGATATATTTGCATAATTAACTGTGCCCACGTGTGTGTACCTACAATAACCTGGAATACCGTATTTTTCTCAAACGGAACAGCTTTCGCATAAATTCGGATTTTACTCAAATAATTGAGTTAAGTTTATCTACATAAAAAGTAATACCGTATTTTTCTCAAACGGAACAGCTTTCGCATAAATTCGGATTTCACTCAAATAATTGAGTTAAGTTTATCTACATAAAAACAAGGAATGCACAGAGATTAGAACTGTTGCACTCGATGCGTGAAACGTTCATCTAAAAATCGAATTTTTTTAATGGGCTGTTTCATAAAAGTTTATTCTACATATATGAAAATCTCCATCATTAATGAGCATAAATTTTGTTGAAATATACGCGCGTCAAAGGATTCAATTTTCTGTCGTGGAAAAATTTAAATTAGATTCGGGTACACATTGCTGTATCGCAAAGGGAAGCCGGTGATACGCACCGTGAAAATTTTTTAATTATAAATATGAAATGTGCGATATTTATAAAGTTCGCAATAAACGGGACGTATATTATTACTAAGCTTTTCCCCATCGCATTGTGATCAGTCGTGCGTTTTTAGAATGTAATGCAAATAAACGAATCCTCCTTTTAATAAATGGAGCAGAATTTCGATGTTCAAGGATGGAAATTAAAATTCTGCTCGATACCGAAATAAACATCTTTTCATTTATTCAAGATTATATGAACTCGTATATAGAAGCATTGAAATTTTGCGAGCTTATTAAGAATGTACACCTTGAATTTTTATGTCGAATGACAGAGTTTTTATTTCATTTATGAAAAAAATATGAATGGAATAACGAATGACAGAGCTTTGGAATTCTGTATAATTTTTAATGCATGGTTTAAGAATATTTTAAAGTTGAAACAATGTTATTTTCGATCATTTAAAATTTACGATACGAGGTATGCAAAAGAAATATAATAATAATAAGAATTATAGAACATGTGTACAAGCTCAATCAAAAAATTCTAAAACTATATATTAGAATATTAAAAATTATTGATTAAAAATTCCGTATAACAGAGAAAAGCAGGTTGAATAATTTTATAAACTTTACAGTCCTTTCTAAAAATTCATTGCTTCAAATATTTGAGATAGCTTTTTATTACAAGTCTTAAACTTTTGGCAGAGATTTTACGGTTGATACAAGCTTAAAGTAAATGATCCAGTTCATTTAATGGCTGTGTAATATGTGTAGCGAAAGTCGTGGAGAAAGGTGAGATTCGTTAATCGCGAGGATCGCAACGGTTAAGGCTATTTTATGATGTCGCAAGTGAATCGAGTGGCCAGTTCTTATCCATACGTGACCGCTTTACCAAGACACCTAGTCTAGCAAAGAAGAGGCGTACGCAAGAACGATGGTAGAGCGACGGCGGCGCCGTATCTTTTCGTCTGGCGACCCGACGTCCATTGAAAATTCATCATTTTATCGCTAACACTTTATCGACACCCCTGCTTATCGCTCGACGCGAAAAGAAACTGCGTCAGTAAAGTTGAACCGGGTCAGGTTCTTCTGACCAGATACACTTATAGCATGTTTTAAAGTGAAAAGACGAGTGGATGTAAAGAGGGTTAGTGACAATAAATTTAATAAAAATCAAAGCTTTTTCAAAGTAGTATTTCGAAAAATTGGGAAACCAGGAGGGAAGGTGATCATGATTCACGTGCATCAAGATTTTTAATATACTTAAGACATATGAGTTAAAAGCTTGCTCCAGACTGAGAGTGAATCATTCGTACTTGAAACATTCTAAAAATAGAATAGATAAAAAGACTATAGCTAAATGTGACTGCGGTAACGGGGACCAAGAAATTAATCACATTGTCTGGGGATCCGTACCAGGAAATTTCAAAAGAAAAGAACTAAAAGAAAGAATGGAGGAAGAGAAATTATATTACGTCCGAGATTTCGGAATACATTAGTCTGAACACAGACAGTTTCATTTTATTTAAAGGAATAATAAAATTCCTAAAAGATACCTTGATTTAGATGCTTAAATAAAATCATGGCAACGAAAGTGATTTCAATCTGTGATAGAAGTTGTACAAAATCTGTATATTGTACTTGATTGAAGCAACAAAACAAGTACATAATAATAATAATAATTGTAAAATCAATTTCGATTCGTCATTTCCTGTTTTATCTCCGGTTTTATATTAAAGAGAAAAGTGTCCACAAGTTGTTATATCGGTTAGTGGCGATAAAATTGGATTTGAAGATAGAAATTTTGGTTATAGTTTACACTGCGGATGTTTTAATTTGTTGAACGTCCAGTCCGGTTCTGCGAGCTGTAATTCAATAGAATTGATACGAAGCTTCGATAGTCTGATTGGAAGTTGTGAAATCTGTTTCGATTCCTTTTTTTTAAAACCTCGCTCTTAAAAAGGTGTAGCAGATTGACGCGAAAAAAATCTATCCAGCTGCGTCTATCCGTCGCGTATCAGACATTTGTCACGTCGGGCTCGTATCTGTAATAGGATTTTGCAATAACTACCGACTACCGGTTATCAGTTATTCAGTCACGTCGAAGTTAAAAATCCAATGAAAATCGATACACGACCCATTGCTCTCTTGACAAATACGTCTCTCTGCATGTTTTTTAAAAATAAATCCCAATGGTGTTGTGCACGAACAGGGCCGAAAGAATAAATGAAAAAAATTGAAGCTGGGATAAATGTAAAAACCGAGTATCTAATCGTTTGACAAACCCTTAATTAAAACGCGTGCNAATAAGAATTATAGAACATGTGTACAAGCTCAATCAAAAAATTCTAAAACTATATATTAGAATATTAAAAATTATTGATTAAAAATTCCGTATAACAGAGAAAAGCAGGTTGAATAATTTTATAAACTTTACAGTCCTTTCTAAAAATTCATTGCTTCAAATATTTGAGATAGCTTTTTATTACAAGTCTTAAACTTTTGGCAGAGATTTTACGGTTGATACAAGCTTAAAGTAAATGATCCAGTTCATTTAATGGCTGTGTAATATGTGTAGCGAAAGTCGTGGAGAAAGGTGAGATTCGTTAATCGCGAGGATCGCAACGGTTAAGGCTATTTTATGATGTCGCAAGTGAATCGAGTGGCCAGTTCTTATCCATACGTGACCGCTTTACCAAGACACCTAGTCTAGCAAAGAAGAGGCGTACGCAAGAACGATGGTAGAGCGACGGCGGCGCCGTATCTTTTCGTCTGGCGACCCGACGTCCATTGAAAATTCATCATTTTATCACTAACACTTTATCGACACCCCTGCTTATCGCTCGACGCGAAAAGAAACTGCGTCAGTAAAGTTGAACCGGGTCAGGTTCTTTTGACCAGATACACTTATAGCATGTTTTAAAGTGAAAAGACGAGTGGATGTAAAGAGGGTTAGTGATAATAAATTTAATAAAAATCAAAGCTTTATCAAAGTAGTATTTCGAAAAATTGGGAAACCAGGAGGGAAGGTGATCATGATTCACGTGCATCAAGATTTTTAATATACTTAAGACATATGAGTTAAAAGCTTGCTCCAGACTGAGAGTGAATCATTCGTACTTGAAACATTCTAAAAATAGAATAGATAAAAAGACTATAGCTAAATGTGACTGCGGTAACGGGGACCAAGAAATTAATCACATTGTCTGGGGATCCGTACCAGGAAATTTCAAAAGAAAAGAACTAAAAGAAAGAATGGAGGAAGAGAAATTATATTACG
>SMSR01013803.1:19025-68331 GCA_019453355.1 Ceratina japonica | reverse complement strand
TATAAAAATAATGAAAGCTGACGACAAGTAATAAAAAGAGAGAAACAGATCGATTTTCTGTAGATACAATTGTTTATTACAAACAAATACAATAATACGAATATGTAATAGGAATAGAAATAATAGAAAAGATAAGAATCTTGACCACATGCACCTTCCACTAAAAACAGGGAAATTAACACGACACAAACAAACGTTCCAACTTCCAGCGTTCTCATCTTCGTTCTCCCAGCTTCAGCAATCCGGGTTCGTATATTGGCCGATCTTTCCTCGACTAACGTTAGCTCATCGCGTATGCAACGTATCCGTTGTTGGATAAAGAAAACGAGGGAGGTGGGGTTGAGCCGCAGGTTTTCGGTGCCGCGGCTAGCCTAAATATTAACGATGCTTCCCGGAAATGGCAATCAGGTGGTACAGGGGTCGGCACGTGCGGGCCCGTACCTACGTGTGGCCTGTCCCTGTGTGCACAGGGCACGTGATGCGGCACAAATGCACGCAGCGGTGCACGCGTGATACACGCGGTACAGCCGGGATCTCCGCTCAGCGGCACGCGTGCGTAATGAATCCGGGGTTGCGCCGGATGCGTTCGGGGTCGTATCGTGAGGGGTCGGACGTACAGACAAACCAATAATGAAAACAAGTACCTCGGAAGATTTCTGTACTAGCTTTAACCCCCGCACATTAAACTATTTTATGTTATTCACGTACCCAACTTTTGTCATCCCTGATCTATACAATAATTAGTCACGAAATTCACTATTACTTGTTCTGAATTCGTTATCCAACTTTTCCTGCTTTTCCTTTACGTCTAAAGGTCATTGTTAAAAATCTTAAATTTTTATTTGCATTTTTTATTTTACGCTTGTCAAACCTTGGGAAGGTTTATTAAAACTGCATTTGTTAGTCAATTATTACAAATATTGTGTTCAGCTATTGTTATTTACGGCGATTGACAAAGTATTCTGAAAAGGAAGTAAACTGTTTTCGTTGCACTTTATAATATATCAATTTGGTAAATTGAAACGACGAAAACAAAGAAAAAGGAATACTTGCGGTCGGCACATTATTATATTGCTTTTTAATTACGTTAATAGAAATTGTGTACTGTTTTCATTTCGTTAATTAATTTAGCTATATTGTTGTCTTACTACTTCCGGATTGTTTTTAGATATTAAATTCAATGTAACGCATGCATACAATTTTCAAATGAAACTTTGCTTCTGCAGTTTCTTTGCCAACGTACAAATTTCGTTCATTTCGAAAATACGTACCTTTGACAATATTTTACTTAATTTAATTAGAGAACCATAGTTTATTTCTGTACTATTTTGTCACGTGTCTCATTTATTTTTATTATAAACATTCCATTAGTATTTTTGCTCGACCAATAGGTCTCACTATCAACGCGTTTGAGCATATTATTAAAATTTTGATTCGCGGAAAGCAGCAGGAAGTTCGCAGCTCTCCTACGTATTTTTAAGCTCGAGTATGACAAATGGCGGAGTAAAACTGACCGTCGTCCCGACGGAGTCGTCGCGTCGCTTTATTGCCACTCGTACATAGCCGTGCTGACCAGAACGTTTAAGGAGAAAAAAATTGTTTGAATTATCGCCGCGGTAAACGCAGCACTAAACCTACTAACGATTATAGCCGATCTTCTAGGAAATGCGACAGTCATACTGGAATATTTTAAGCCTTCCCTTCAGTTTTTCCAGCTCCTTTATATTTCGCCTACATTATTTCAAGTATAATATATTAAATCTATATAGTTGATTATATTTCGTTCGGATGTATAGATTCTTAAATTTCTAAAGAGGGGAATTATCCGAGACCCATTCACTGTCCGCTTTATCTCTGAAATCAGCCGCACCCTCGGCTACGTTTCACCATAAATCTTAATGATTCAACGAACGGCTCATCATCCCCCATAGAGCGTATCGAAACATGAGCATCGAACTAAACGCGGGCCCACGGGACGGTTACTGAGCTTCCCATCGTCTCTCGGGTGTGTTCAGCAGATTTCGGATGCGGCGTTAACTCGGCGGGAATTCCTCGAAAAGAAGCAGTCAGCAGGCGGCGGAGAGAGAGGAGAGGGCGATGAAAGGAATGGCCGCTCCGCACGGTCATTACACGGACAATACCGCATTAATGGTTTAAATCGAATTTAACAGCCTACGAAGCTCGTCACCCTCTCCCTCTTCCCGCACCACCCCCGTTCCCGACCCTCGCGCCCGGGAGGCCACCCCGACGACGCTATACCGGCGCCCGGGACTAACACATTGACCGCGATACCGCGGAGAATTTGATTGCTTTACGGGTTAGCCGTGATTAGGTAATCTGCCTGTCTCATCCGCAGCCGCCGTGCCTACGTACGGATCCTCTAAGGGGGGTGTGTATCGTGGCATCGGCCGCGGATTTACCCGAACGACCCGCCAGGATTTGCCGTTGATTGTTGCCGAAGATCCCGCTCCCGGCATTATGATGTACGAGGAATTAGAACCGTTCAGATTTCTCGTTATTCACTAAATGATCGTAGTTTCGAGTTCTGCGTATCTGAGTTCATTTAGTTCTTGCATAAAATTAATATGAATTAAAAATATTAGAAGAACGTGACTGAACGTAAATTAAATACAAAATAAATTAGAATTAAATTCAATGAAATACAATATAAACCGAATATCATCTTCCTTTGGTATACAATCATATGCGTGATATCAAAATACATTTTTCAATAATTATAACTAGACCAGATTTTCATGCAACGTAAAATATTTTTATTATCAGTTTTTGTTATTGTTATATATGTATTATTAACACTTAAAAAGTAGTAAATATAAATATATATGAATTTCTTGTATAATTTAAATATTACAATATGCCTCTATTTATTTACTATGTTCAGTTTATTTACAAATGCATAAAATCTACAGTCAAATTATTAGCTTTTCTTGAATTCACTCGTGATTTCGTAAGAATAATTCTCGCCAATTTATTCGAAACTTAGGACGTTCTCTTCACATACCTTTCCGTATTTGTATCCTTCGTTCGATAATGAAAGCATAAATATGTATAAAAGATATCTTCTTTCTTTCTTTCTTTCGTTCTTTCTTCCATCCTTTGTTCAATTTGAAACGTTAACTTGCTGGGTGGAAAAGTAATTTGGGTAGGGGAATATTAAGATTAAACGGATCGTCGAGATTACGTCGTCCCTTAGTCTTGACCCCGAGGAACGACACGCCCTCGTTTATAAATCATTTTATCTTGGTAACGCGACTCCGATGAAGAAAAATGCGTCGGAGCTCGTCACGTTTTCATTTAACTTCAAGTTTCTGATCCCGTGAATCAATAAGATCAAATACTATTAATAATAGAATTTCTAGCTTCCTTTGCATGATTTCCGAACTAAATCGATCGAATATATGAAATGAAATTCCTATATGTACGTTATTATATACTATTGAAAATATATGATATATTATAATTCCTGTTGTTATGCCATGAGAATATATGAAATGAAATTCCCATACATTATTATATCATCAGAAAATTGAACACCAAGCAAAATTTGTCACGTTCAAACAGGACGCATTCCGAATTTGACTTATTGCAAGATAGACGTATACCGAGACTGTACTCACTAGTGGGACGAATTATGTAGGATATGGAATTGTACAAAGGGCAGGAAATGTGGGAAAATGCAGATAGGGCACGGGCCAGAGCATTACCGAAGTTTCGGGAATTGGTGAGATGCCCGTTTCGTGAATTGCGGGACGATTCCATCGATGATCCTTGCATACGTATACACGTAGACCGCAATGTGTTTCTAGTTTAATGTGCCGCANGCATTCCGAATTTGACTTATTGCAAGATAGACGTATACCGAGACTGTACTCACTAGTGGGACGAATTATGTAGGATATGGAATTGTACAAAGGGCAGGAAATGTGGGAAAATGCAGATAGGGCACGGGCCAGAGCATTACCGAAGTTTCGGGAATTGGTGAGATGCCCGTTTCGCGAATTGCGGGACGATTCCATCGATGATCCTTGCATACGTACATATACACGTAGACCGCAATGTGTTTCTAGTTTAATGTGCCGCGTGGTAGCCCGAACATTTGAAAAATGCATACTCTCGCGCTTGGCGATCGATCGCCCCGCCAAGAGCCGTCCCGGCCCCGGCTCGGCGTTACGTCGCCGTGTATCGACTTTTAAATTTCATCGATTTCCCATTCCGTCGTGCACGATAATGCCGATTCCGAGAGACAGTACCGGATGCGAGTGCGCAAACTTTCGGCCCGGCTTGAATTTGTTCGCGAGATCGTTCGTGTTAAACGCGTGATTTACGAGCGGCACGAGTTACGAGCGTATGGGATGTTTCGCGGGGAAACCATGCAAGGAGATAAATAAACTGAATAATGCGATTCTGTTGTGAGTTTTACGAGCTTGATAGTTTCTCGAGACCTCGTTCCTCTCCCAAGCTTTCCTTTTAATTATTCTACGTACAGATTCTAGTTAATCAGAATCTAGTCAATCCATTACTCATTCGATTTGTGCAGTAGTCATTTATTTAGTCAAGCAGAGTTTTATTTTCTTAAGTTATCTTCGATGTTCGACCGTTCATAATATTCCAGCTGATTCACCAGATATTATTTTGCTATCGTCTATGATTAAAAGTTAAAAATTTACATTGGGTGTTGAATCATTTTAATGGGTTAATATTTGTAGCGTTATTAATTTCTTTGACTGATTAAGAACACATGAAAATTAATATCAGTGTTTAAAATTTTTCCAAGTCAATAAAATAATGCCAGAACTATGTAGTAGAATATTAGAAATTATGTGTTAAAAATTCCCGAACTATTTTATAAATCTTAATCCGTAATTATTATTATTTTTTACATGGCATGTCTTAAAACCGATTAACTGAGGAGATATTTCTAGTTCGAATGATCAAATGTAATAATTTTATCAACAAGAAGAACATACATTGACTATATAATTCACGCGCTTTAAATTTGAAACGTATGGAAATTTTGAATGTAATTTTGTTAACACTGGACGGAACCGTCGAATTCGGCAATCGAGTCGCAGGGCGTACGTTTACCAATTCGCATTAATCAAACGAGTATTGGAGGTATCATGAGTAGTGCGGTCGTATTGTGATCAACATTAAACGTTCGGCGGGCACCGTTCCTCATTCAAATTCAAAGAAACCAATCTCGGCTCTCGATGGACGAACCGCCTATTCAACCGCTTCATCAGCGCGTAATCAAACAAGAAATTAATCCATATGCACGCCCACGGCCTAGCTACTGTCCACCGGCCAACATCGGCCGATGCCGAGGCATCGCGTTACTCGCTTTTTGTCCACCGGTAATCTAGCCGGCATCGTGAATCGCCCTACGCGGGTATCAGCGTCGGGATAAATTATGCCAGCGCGTTGTTTGATCACTCGCCGTGTGTCGCGGTTAAACAACGAGGAAAATCAAAATCAGCTTCGAATTTGTAGGACAAAACGAGCTGACAATTCCTTAAGATTTATTTTGTTTTATTAACTTCCGTCTATACTCGCCGTCTCGAGAGAGTAAGACCGGGCACAGTTCAGTTTTTGATCGTTCTGTGCATCCCACTTCCGTTTACAACTTCCCAATGCAGTCTCTTCCATCTTTCAAGCTGGGCGAAACGGTTCTACTCTCTCGGGACGTCAAGTATACGTTTAAAATTAATAATCGTCAAAATTGTATTTAATAATAATTAAAGTACGTAGTGTTTGATTTTTGATAGCTTTTGTTATAGCATTTTGTAACAAGGATTGANAACGGTTCTACTCTCTCGGGACGTCAAGTATACGTTTAAAATTAATAATCATCAAAATTGTATTTAATAATAATTAAAGTACGTAGTGTTTGACTTTTGATAGATTTTGTTATAGCATTTTGTAATAAGGATTGTACACGTGAAAGAGGAGATGTTTCCGTTGTACAGTAGGGAGGTTGTATTAGTGAAAGGTTGCGCATGTAGAAGGGAGTATCATGTAGCTCGCTGCGGGGAGCCCGATATTACCCCTCGACCAGAAGACCGCAATGCATACTGAGCAGCCCGTTTCCCCTTTTCTCTATTACACGGTCACCTAACGTGTATATACGTAGAATATCAGATTCGCAAGTAATAACGAATCTATCACTTTGGCTCGCGCGTAAACGAACCGGGCTGTCGCGAGTTCGACGCCTGGGCTGAAACAGGGTAGCTGGGGATGAGGGATCGAGGACACGGGATCGATTTTGACTAGAATTCGCTACTCTGAATGTTAATATCGAGTTCTGATGGTATTTCCAGTTTAATATTTGCACAATATGTATATTTTATGTAAATATTCAAAATAGTCGTGGCTTAAAGTAGTTATTGGGTTCGGAAAGTTCGTGCCGATTTTTAGTAGATGGATTAGGGTAGGATTGAGTACATCAGAAAACAAATGACTTGTTTTAAAACATGATTCTTTTGACATCTTCAGAAAAGTATTATAATAACTTTTTTAATATGTTAATATGTATGATCGGAAAATTTCAAAAATTTTGTACAACCTTTTATCAATGTAATGTCTAGTAATTGTTAAAATATCAATATGGTTTGTCATTGTTTGTATGTAAGAGGTCGTAAAATATTAACATGTTAATTATTTAATAAAATTGAAATTATGAAACGAATTTTAGCATTAAACAACAAAGCATTATGCGTACCATAATCAATTATACAAGAACTATGAAATGCAGCTTCAAATTTAATTAGTGAATAATTCTTGAAAAATATGCCAGTGCATCAACTTGTATTTTCCATAATTACCATTAATAAGTTGTTTTGCACAGGAAGCTGAGAAATGTTTTTTCGTCGCGTAGCGGCGTTTAAAATCGTTTCGAATTAAATCGCTCGCTAATTTCTTCTTGACAACGGGACAAACAAGCCGCGGAAAAGAAAACCGTCTATTTAATTCATCGAAACGGCGCGGCACGGCGGCGGCGGAGGGACGCGCGGACACCTGTTGAGCCGAACTCTGTTTACTCGTACTACAAAAAAAAGTATAATCTTTGTCCTGAATTGCAGATGCGTCATTTATCGCTTTGTTTCACTGACGCGGGTAGCGATATTGTTTAATACTCGCGGAAACGTGAAGGGGATGATTGCTTTACATGATCGTAAACGTAATTCGAGACGCGCCGCCTGTTAATACTCTTTGTTCCAATAATCAGACGTTTGAAATCTGATTATTGCTTACACGAATTTCCATCGTGTATTCATCATATCACATCATGAGATCATCGATATTTAATTATTTTTCATTCACGTCAAATATTACGTAATAAATTAATAATTAAATATTCCAAATAAGTATATAAATTTTGAGCCAGTAAAAATTAACTGGTTTAATGTGAGTTTTATTTCATATCACAAAACGATAAAATTCGACGATGACGCGAGGTCGAACTCGATTTATCGGCTTGTTTACCTACGAGAGGAACTTTCTAATTCGCCGCTAAAAATTGTAACTACAGCTGCCTCGCGGGAAATCATATGAAACGTCGGAGAATAGTAGGTTGCGTAGCGATAGCAAACGTCATGCGATACATAAACTCTATAAATCAGCGAGCGGGGAACCGATAGAGAATTCTAATGATCGCACGCAATTCCCGTAGCTCATACGGAATGGCAAACATAAATATATTGTTTATAAAACCGACGTATATCTATTCAAGGTTCTTTCTAGATATTACAAGTTTTTTCGTTACGGACTTTGNAACGCAACCACAATAAAATATACTTTAATTTTAATAAATCCCCGTGTACTGTTAATTGTGTAAGAGAATCGAGGGATTAAAACAATTTTGAATAAAACTAATCACCAGTTGCTACAATACTCGAGTCAATCATTTGTTACAAGAACAATGAACGTCGATATTCAGCCCCATGCCCATCTACTCTAATTGTTCGGTAAGCTGCTAATTAACCGCACAAACAGAAGTAAAGTATTACAATTAAAACAAAGAAACGGGGGAGTTAAAACTTGCCGCCTCTCCTCGGAATAATAATAATAATACCCGGCTACTCGACTCTGTATCGCAGTAAAAAGGAACAGTCTCAAAATAATCTGTCAAAGGTAGGGAAGGCCGGGCTAGGCTATCCGACTGGGCGAAATGAAAGCCAAATAGCCCGAGAAACGTCAACGGGAGAACCGCAACAAAGGCAAAGAACAGGGAAAGCACGCGAGAGGGAAAACTTGAAACGCGCCCAACCGTTTTCATTAAGTGGTTACCATGGTCAGCCCTTTCTCTCTCTCTCGTTCTTCCTCTCTAGTTCATCTTCCTCGTAAGCTACAGAACTTCAAATCATTTTGTAATTGAAACACGTGCATACAAAATAGAGAATTAACGTCGAATAATACATCATATTTTTCTAACGATTTAATCATTGAATTCAATTGTATTGTGCATTCAAACGTATATTTATAATAAAATTAAGAGTCTAAGATAGTCACATCGATAGTCGTATGTGAAAGGTGACTAGAATTTACCTTTAATTAGTACATAAACTAATCGGGAAGCATCGGTGCTGTTGACAAGGCTTACAATTAGCCACGGCGCACGTTGCGGTGAATATATAATTAGCGTCGAAGCGGAACTGTCCGGTGGTCCCGCTTTGATCTCTCGCACGTGATGCCTCATTTTCTCTGTTCTCTTCTCTTCTTTTTTTCAACTGTGTTCAACTGAACTCTGACACGACGCGAGGACGGCACATATGGCGGCGAAACCGCGGGAAACATTGAAAACTAGCTACTTCGTGCGGTCGGCGCGGTTTGACGCCCTAATTGAAGCCGACGCAGTTAGTTTATTAACGCGTCGAATATAATTAGCATACGTTACGAGCTAATATATAGAATTATCCAAAATAGACTATATGAAGCTTATTTTCAATAAAAAATATACTCTTTCTAATTTTATTATTTATTTATTTATTTATTTACGGGTACATTGGCCCTTTACAAGTACTGGTAATATAAAGAGCAGAAAGAAAAAAGAAAAGAAAGATTTACATACTCCGAAAACTTCATGAGTGAAAAATAAAACACAAAAAAAAGAAAGANTTAATTGTGTAAGAGAATCGAGGGATTAAAACAATTTTGAATAAAACTAATCACCAGTTGCTACAATACTCGAGTCAATCATTTGTTACAAGAACAATGAACGTCGATATTCAGCCCCATGCCCATCTACTCTAATTGTTCGGTAAGCTGCTAATTAACCGCACAAACAGAAGTAAAGTATTACAATTAAAACAAAGAAACGGGGGAGTTAAAACTTGCCGCCTCTCCTCGGAATAATAATAATAATACCCGGCTACTCGACTCTGTATCGCAGTAAAAAGGAACAGTCTCAAAATAATCTGTCAAAGGTAGGGAAGGCCGGGCTAGGCTATCCGACTGGGCGAAATGAAAGCCAAATAGCCCGAGAAACGTCAACGGGAGAACCGCAACAAAGGCAAAGAACAGGGAAAGCACGCGAGAGGGAAAACTTGAAACGCGCCCAACCGTTTTCATTAAGTGGTTACCATGGTCAGCCCTTTCTCTCTCTCTCGTTCTTCCTCTCTAGTTCATCTTCCTCGTAAGCTACAGAACTTCAAATCATTTTGTAATTGAAACACGTGCATACAAAATAGAGAATTAACGTCGAATAATACATCATATTTTTCTAACGATTTAATCATTGAATTCAATTGTATTGTGCATTCAAACGTATATTTATAATAAAATTAAGAGTCTAAGATAGTCACATCGATAGTCGTATGTGAAAGGTGACTAGAATTTACCTTTAATTAGTACATAAACTAATCGGGAAGCATCGGTGCTGTTGACAAGGCTTACAATTAGCCACGGCGCACGTTGCGGTGAATATATAATTAGCGTCGAAGCGGAACTGTCCGGTGGTCCCGCTTTGATCTCTCGCACGTGATGCCTCATTTTCTCTGTTCTCTTCTCTTCTTTTTTTCAACTGTGTTCAACTGAACTCTGACACGACGCGAGGACGGCACATATGGCGGCGAAACCGCGGGAAACATTGAAAACTAGCTACTTCGTGCGGTCGGCGCGGTTTGACGCCCTAATTGAAGCCGACGCAGTTAGTTTATTAACGCGTCGAATATAATTAGCATACGTTACGAGCTAATATATAGAATTATCCAAAATAGACTATATGAAGCTTATTTTCAATAAAAAATATACTCTTTCTAATTTTATTATTTATTTATTTATTTATTTACGGGTACATTGGCCCTTTACAAGTACTGGTAATATAAAGAGCAGAAAGAAAAAAGAAAAGAAAGATTTACATACTCCGAAAACTTCATGAGTGAAAAATAAAACACAAAAAAAAGAAAGAAAAAAATAAAATGAAATGAAATGAAATGAAATGAAATGACGGCTATGAGAAAGATAAATAGAAGTATCCTGAGATAAGGTTTTCATATATTATGCGCTAAAAATTTGTTAAAAATTTGTTATCATTTATTATACATATATGTATAAGAAGGATAACCCTTTACATTATTATGCAATTTTTTTCTAAATTCAATAAAATTGTTTAGCCTCAGAGGACCGAGTCTTTATGTCTGCAATTTTATGAGCATTTTAACTTCATGGCAGGTTTTATGAATAATTCCGTGGAGGGGATACCGAGCGGTCAGAAAGTATGCATAGATGCGTCGTCCAACATTGCTTTATGGATTCGTGGAACGATCCTGTCATTGCCAGTAAAAAACAAAAAAATTTGTTTTTAATATTCGGATGGAATTCGTTTAATAATTTTGCGTATAGAATTAAAATAATTTGCTCAATTTTGATTTTGCGCTGTGATTGCATAGCGGCGAATNGATCCTGTCACTGCCAGTAGAAAACAAAAAAATGTGTTGTTAATATTCGGGTGGAATTCGTTTAATAATTTTGCGTATAGAATTAAAATAATTTGCTCAATTTTGATTTTGCGGTGTGATTGCATAGCGGCGAACTGTGGTGGTAACTTTTATGAATGAGTTTACGCAGGTGAAAGAGGCAGTTGTCAAGACGACAAGGGGAATTCACAATCAAGCTCCGGGTAGAATCGGGTCAACGACCGTAGTAAAAGCATTACTTGTGGAGAAGGTTGGCTTCACGCACGTACGTCGTAAAACAAGCGACGATCGGGGGAACCGGGTTAGGGGTTGAAAGCAGTACGGATTTTACGTCAATTTACAAAAAAAAATAATGCTCAACGAGGATGCCAGTATTAGCTGACGATCGTCGTAAAATTCTTATTATGCTGTTTCCTTGTTTTGGACATTCGGTTCCCCCTTTGCTTTTTTATTCCCCGCAAGTGAATCTCGTAGAACTTCGTAGTATTTGTAATTATCAAATGCTTCATTTGCTATGATAATTCTACCAAACTTTTGCGCTTTCATTTCGACACAAAGTCTCACCGCGCACCAAAGGGATTTCCCGTACCTTCAGCTGTTTTTTTTATATCAACGTTTGCAAAGAAACGACGTGACGGGGGAGGAATACTCTCGGTGGAAATAATTTTCTCGCCAAAGTTCGGCTTTCATTCCGCGTCCCGAGGCAGAGATTTTCGTGGCCATTCTTGAAATCGAATCGCCGCTGCAATAAACTAATTTCGCCACGTTGTAATTAATAACCAGGGCGGAAGGAGAATCCCGTCGCATGAAAAGAAGGGATCTTGACGTTTCGACGATCCTCGCGCGTTTCTTTAGCAATTTCTTAATTAAACAACCAATCTGGTTGGAAAGCTGGATAAGGCTGCGGCCCGGAGCCAAGGATCTTATGAATAAATAAGTTTCAGCTCGATTCACGGCCACCGAGCATTAATGCGAACGAAAAGACATGACCGCGTCGGGCGTTCGTTAGCGAACTCTCCAAGTCTTTTGTGTCCTGCATACTATTTAAAAAAAAAACTTCTTTTACGTGCGCGAACCACGCCAGGATCATCCAATTTCCTTGCGGCTATTTGTTCCTTACAAACATTTGATCATGTAATCAACGTACTTGGTTAAAAACCGTTAACCGAACGCGGGTGGATCGTTCGAAAAAGTTGATGCTTAATTGCAGACAGTGTGAAATGACAGGACGCGTGCGTCCGTTCGACGTCGCGTGGAGCTGACTGTCGTGATTGTTGTCGGTTGGTTGCAATTATTGGCGACGATAGAACACGTTCATGTCCATTAACAGCGGATAGAACCGTCGGTTCTATTATTTGATAGCCACGAAAAGAGGATAATTGATTCCCCACTGTCGTTTACGTCGGTTAATTAATTTCGCGCGTCGTCGATACAATTTCGTGACAAGAGTCACGCAATTTACTTCCATCAAAAACGCCCGAGATTTATTCATAACCAGATGAATTTTGGATTTCAGTTTAGTACGGAGAATTTCCGAATCTCTGGAATATGGGAAAGTACATATATATAAGGAAGGGTCGTTTTTCATTTTGTCGACAGGGAATTCAAGAGCCTATTATGGTTGTTATTCTTTCGGTCGTCGACAGGTCTGCCCCGAGGTCTATTCGAGTACCTACAGACAGACGGACAGAGAGAGTGGCAATGCAATGGACGTTCGTTTCGCTATCGTCCACCGATACGTTATTGCGTTTCGTTGCGGCGGTCAACGAGCGCAATATACATCGACAAGTCCACGCTTGTGTCCCTTCTATGCTTGTTTATTTGCGCGCAGAAACGATTACATCCAACCCTTTCTTTTTCCCCGGGGACAATCGTTGATTGCAATGATAAGCCTCCACGAAGTGCAGCAGTTCACTGCCGTTGCTTGTTTAACAGGTGTCCAAATAATATCATATAAAAAGAAGATAAAAGAGAAATGAAATAATTTTTATTCATGGCTTACCTATAATAGTCATTTTATTCCCTCAAAAGCGGAACTGAAGTGGCTCTTTCCTCACGCACATACTTTATTCCCGCAAATGCAGGATAGCCTCGTTTCGCACTAAACTCACCCGCGGGAATAATTAACGACTTTACTCCCTTGTTGCATAATGTCCTATTATAAAATTCATTTTACTTACTATTCATGCAATACAATAATATTTTACTTATAAAATACAGGACATTGACTTTCAATGATTGATAAAATATTTGCTTATTNCCCTTGTTGCATAATGTCCTATTATAAAATTCATTTTACTTACTATTCATACAATAATATTTTACTTATAAAATACAGGACATTGACTTCCAATGATTGATAAAATATTTGCTTATTTATTACTATTTGATTAAGTGGAAAAATGGTTGGGCGAAGTGTTTGTAACAACGTGGCGGCCGGTAATGGTAATAGGCAATCAACATAACGACAAGCTGTTAATTGGTCCGCGGAACGGCGGTATCAGAGAAACCGCAGGGCATCGCGCGAGCTTTAGAAGGGAAGCGCCGCGTCGTACAAAAGCGATTACCGGCGACATGTCGTACCCGATAATTGGCCCGGAGGGGGTAAGAATCGATGTCACCGGGTGCTGCGGCGTGGACAATCGTCGCGGGTTGCACGGGCTTTTAACGTGGCGAACGATCGTCATTGTTGTCGTTCGCCCGCGCCGCGCCGCGCCGGCGGTCGGCTTCTGCGCGCCGCCAATTCTATGGAGCATACCTCTGCCTCTCTCTCTCTCTCTCTCTCTTTCTCTCTCTCGGGCGCGCGCTTTCTCATCCTCCCGGCACTCGTTTCAAGTTTATCCCTCTCGTTCCAACGTGCACGGTTGTAGACCGCGTTGTATCGGCGTTGTATAAGCGCGCGGGGGCGAGATTTACGAGCTATGCGGGGGTGTACGCGAGTAGCCCGGCCGGTGTCGTTGTGCTTTTTCTATAGTTCGGTGATTAAACAGTTTAATATCACAAATACCGGCCGCGGACAATACGTCGGCACTCGACAGGCCCTGGTGTGGGTGCTCCGGAGCCACCCTTTGTTCCCCGTTGCGTGATACGTCACGGCTCCCTCCCTTCGCTCGCTCCTCACGACGATTTTTGACACTAGAATACAGTTTATTCTTGAATGCGGATCCAGCCAGATCTAGATTCCTCTTTTCATAAGAGATAGATTTCTTTTTATTCATTTATTTATAAAGGTTGCGTCAATAACGAAGTTTAGAAAAAAGGATTTGGATATATTGGGTTCGATGGTGTGGTGGACAATTTTATGGTATTTTTCAGACTGACAATGAATTATCTTCTCCTAAAGTCTAATGATTCTACAAAACTAGAAGCTTTTTTATCAAATTTTACTCCCACTAAATAATTATACATTGTTATTTAATTAATTGTTACTGCTTGAATCAAATAATTAATTATTACAGTCCCGTTAGAGTCCTGTCTGTTTTTTTTCTAATGATAGGAACAATAATTACGTAGAACTGCAATGGAAAGTGAAACTAGCGAAGAGATAGTGACAGGAAGAAAGTGAATAGAAAATTAGAGTGGTAGAGGTGGTTAGTGAGCGTCTCCAATCAGCCGGTATTGCGGTCGAATCGATTTTCGTAATGAATTGTGGCTTGGTTACTCCTATTGCCGGACCAATATTGCTTCTTCAGGGTTACAAGTTCTTTCCCGTCCTTCGAGTCCACCTAAAACACGATCGGTCCCTGGTTCTCGATTAAACCGCCAATACTTCGACCCACGGGACTCCCCAATGTTCCTGAAAGAATACTTAGCTCTGCGTTTGAAATACCAGCACGTCTGTCGTTTCAGATTAAACTGTAGATTGACATTTGAGTTTTTAACAGATAAATGATTAGAATGATTGCTCTATTTATTGGAATTCATGATATGGCTCGTCATTTTTGAAAGGGGTCTATTTTTTCATACTTCGAGATATTTAAGCACACCTTATTTTTTTCAAAAGTGGACTTATACCACTTTCACAAATAACTCACATAAAAAGATTCTTGGTCCCTACATAAAAATATCCAGCTGCTGAAGTTAGATTTCATTTTTAAGTAGTACGACTCGATATTGGTCAGACATACCATTATTCTCCTCCGTACATCAATAAATCAGTTCAGTTGTTTAATATACTTTGAAATCTTTGCTATTTATGATTAGAAAAGGTGTTGAACGAAGGTGGGACTCTGAAAAAAATGCAGTGACGGTGTTACTTACTACGCGAGCTNTTTAGAAAAAAGGATTTGGATATATTGGGTTCGATGGTGTGGTGGACAATTTTATGGTATTTTTCAGACTGACAATGAATTATCTTCTCCTAAAGTCTAATGATTCTACAAAACTAGAAGCTTTTTTATCAAATTTTACTCCCACTAAATAATTATACATTGTTATTTAATTAATTGTTACTGCTTGAATCAAATAATTAATTATTACAGTCCCGTTAGAGTCCTGTCTGTTTTTTTTCTAATGATAGGAACAATAATTACGTAGAACTGCAATGGAAAGTGAAACTAGCGAGGAGATAGTGACAGGAAGAAAGTGAATAGAAAATTAGAGTGGTAGAGGTAGTTAGTGAGCGTCTCCAATCAGCCGGTACTGCGGTCGAATCGATTTTCGTAATGAATTGTGGCTTGGTTACTCCTATTGCCGGACCAATATTGCTTCTTCAGGGTTACAAGTTCTTTCCCGTCCTTCGAGTCCACCTAAAACACGATCGGTCCCTGGTTCTCGATTAAACCGCCAATACTTCGACCCACGGGACTCCCCAATGTTCCTGAAAGAATACTTAGCTCTGCGTTTGAAATACCAGCACGTCTGTCGTTTCAGATTAAACTGTAGATTGACATTTGAGTTTTTAACAGATAAATGATTAGAATGATTGCTCTATTTATTGGAATTCATGATATGGCTCGTCATTTTTGAAAGGGGTCTATTTTTTCATACTTCGAGATATTTAAGCACACCTTATTTTTTCCAAAAGTGGACTTATACCACTTTCACAAATAACTCACATAAAAAGATTCTTGGTCCCTACATAAAAATATCCAGCTGCTGAAGTTAGATTTCATTTTTAAGTAGTACGACTCGATATTGGTCAGACATACCATTATTCTCCTCCGTACATCAATAAATCAGTTCAGTTGTTTAATATACTTTGAAATCTTTGCTATTTATGATTAGAAAAGGTGTTGAACGAAGGTGGGACTCTGAAAAAAATGCAGTGACGGTGTTACTTACTACGCGAGCTGAGCCCAGTCATGCAACGAACGCGCACCCTTCAGACCGGAATTTCTGAAATATGCGAAATATCCGGGGAACGTCGCGTTTATAATGTGTTCCTTCGAGCACGACGAGATGAGATTTCCCGTGCATATTCAACTGTGGTACGGAGAATTTCGTTGATGAACTTCGATGACTTGATCATTCACTGACACCTACAATTAATGTTAATAAAATATGTATATATCAATGATTTGATACAATATAATTGGAAATAAAAATGATTTAATGCAATGTAATAATAAAATATGTATATAACAATGATTTAACGCAATAATTGATGACCAATTCAAATTTTGTATATTAATATATGAAAGGAGAAACGATTAATTTGTCAGAATTAATGCAACGTTCAAACGAAAAGATCGCTCCTGCAACTCTTTCGCGTTAAATTTAATCCTGATCAAAATATAAACGAGAGAACGTGATTAGTTAATTAACAATCAATGCTACCTTTCAAACGAAAACGTCGTTCCTGTAACTTTGACGTTAAATTTAATCTCGACCGAAATATAAACGAGAACACGATAAGTTGATTAACAAGATAAAAATATGAAATGCCACACCGGACAAATCCGTCCTACATTATCAGAAATGACATGTCAGTCATTCTTAACACAGTTCTTGTATCTTGGTTTTATTTACGCATCGATCGATCACCTATAAATGTACGATACCACGGATATGTCTGTCTAAATAACCAGAAACTAGTCAGCCAAGACCGTGCAGTAGATACACATCTCCTCTCGAAATTATCAAAAAAAATATGCGATCACGTTTCAAAATTCCAGCGCGTAGAATCCCATGGCGCCCGGCTTAGAGCAGCTCCCGGTTCATGCAAATTCCTTTGAATCGGCATCGCGCCGCAGAATTCGGTTTCAAAAACCTTGCAATTCGTCCATCGAGCCGGTCGCAATTTCGTCGTGGTCACGCGGACAGAGGAAAGAGAAACGGATGGGTGGGAGGGAAGGGGGACACGTGTTCTCTCGGTGGAAAAACGCTGGCTAGCGAAATACGCGTATAAACGCGGCCCAAAGGTTGCGGACGCAGATTGTTAGCGGGGCTCAATCAACGTATGGGCGTGACACGGGGGGCCGCGGTTCCGACGGGACGGGCCATGGGCAAACTTATCCGACGTTTGCACTAGCGACCTGCCAGGGTGTGCGAGAGTTATTTCATGAACGTGGTAACACCGTAGAAAAATCAGCTACCACCGTCCACCCTCTATGCATACAAAAAAGAGCATATGAAATTCATATCGCGGATTTCCATCCTTTCACATCGAGAATCGACAGAAATTCAAACTCAGCTTCATTCAAAACATCATAATTTTACTTGAGTAATTAATATAAAAAACTTCGTATTGAAACGTCACTGAGTTTATACATACTTTCATTGCTTCAGTCAAGTTCCTATTTTGTTTTTTTTTTTTATATTTTGTATGAAACGATGTGCGAGGCTAAAATTGAGTATTGTGAATGATCTGAGATAAATCTGGGACATTGTAAAAGCTGTTTAGGTTACGCTAGTCGGTGGAAGAGGGAGGAACATCGGGTGGGAGGCGGCCGGTTCCATGTGACCACTAGATTAGTTTTGTTCGAGGCAATTTGAATTTAGATTAGTTGTCGCAAATTGCCGCGGCCGATATCGGGGTAGCGCGACTCGCCTCGCACTCCTCCCGCTTCCTGCTTATTTCTCTTGCGCCTTTGTGCCGCGCCTTTTGGACGGACCGTCGTCTCCGTGATTAGGTGACGCGATTTTGTTTTTGCTCTCGCCCTGGTGATCGCATCAGCTGGGATTTCGATTACTTTCCATCGATTGGTGATATTCTACTTTTTAGGTAGCATGTAATTCCGAAATAAAAAATATGGGTTTATGATAAAAAAAAGAATGATCTTGAAGTAACTTTAAAAACGCACACTCATTAAAATACATGTCAGTTTGTTTTTCTTAAATGGGACACCCTATAAATACGTACAATTATACATTTGACTTTGATCGTGATATTCAAATTACTTAATTAAAAAAGAACGTACGTCTGAAAGACATTGACGCAAATTATTTTCAGTTGAAGGGTAATCAAGATGCCAGACGAGTCGTAATTAACGCGCACGCACATGTAGACAGTACCGGGACAAAATAATTACGCGAATCCGTATGAAGTGTCGAATCGAGTGCTCGAATTTTCACAGTCGTACCGGCGGCGTCGACGCGACGCGTCCCGCCCGATGTCGCGTGCGGTTAGCCGCGCTTGACATTTTCCGCGATATTGGATGGATAGCCCGGGCATATTGCTGAGGTCGCCGAAAAAATGAATTAAAAAAAAAAACAAAAAAATACGAGGCAGAACGTATCGCGCTTGTCTCGATGGGCTCTAGGCAATAATTCTGTGAGATGTTCGCTTTGCGGAGAATAAATGCAATTTTGATAACCTATGGAAGATTGGATCAACCGCGTCAAGCTTCGTTCCAGTCATTTCACACTTTTCTCAATTTTATTCTTGCTATTATACAGTCATAATAAAAATCGTGACTTCATTAACNAGCCCGGGCATATTGCTGAGGTCGCCGAAAAAATGAATTTAAAAAAAAAAAACAAAAAAAATACGAGGCAGAACGTATCGCGCTTGTCTCGATAGGCTCTAGGCAATAATTCTGTGAGATGTTCGCTTTGCGGAGAATAAATGCAATTTTGATAACCCGCGTCAAGCTTCGTTCCAGTCATTTCATACTTTTCTCAATTTTATTCTTGCCATTATACAGTCGTAATAAAAATCGTGACTTCATTAACTATATTCAAATATTGGCATTTTTTGTATTTTATTTTTTCCCCACGATTTTGTGTTTTGTTAGGTAAAGTATATATATATGTATTCGCAAGTGTTTTTCGTACTCTACAAATTTATCTGTTTCAATTATTATATAATATATACTTCACCTAACAACCACAAAAAAAAAATACAGAATTTGTATNTATTCAAATTACTTAATTAAAAAAGAACGTACGTCTGAAAGACATTGACGTAAATTATTTTCAGTTGAAGGGTAATCAAGATGCCAGACGAGTCGTAATTAACGCGCACGCACATGTAGACAGTACCGGGACAAAATAATTACGCGAATCCGTATGAAGTGTCGAATCGAGTGCTCGAATTTTCACAGTCGTACCGGCGGCGTCGACGCGACGCGTCCCGCCCGATGTCGCGTGCGGTTAGCCGCGCTTGACATTTTCCGCGATATTGGATGGATAGCCCGGGCATATTGCTGAGGTCGCCGAAAAAATGAATTTAAAAAAAAAAAACAAAAAAAATACGAGGCAGAACGTATCGCGCTTGTCTCGATAGGCTCTAGGCAATAATTCTGTGAGATGTTCGCTTTGCGGAGAATAAATGCAATTTTGATAACCCGCGTCAAGCTTCGTTCCAGTCATTTCATACTTTTCTCAATTTTATTCTTGCCATTATACAGTCGTAATAAAAATCGTGACTTCATTAACTATATTCAAATATTGGCATTTTTTGTATTTTATTTTTTCCCCACGATTTTGTGTTTTGTTAGGTAAAGTATATATATATGTATTCGCAAGTGTTTTTCGTACTCTACAAATTTATCTGTTTCAATTATTATATAATATATACTTCACCTAACAACCACAAAAAAAAAATACAGAATTTGTATTACAAAAGAGTGATAAGTTTTTCTTAAACTAAACTCTAAAGAGATAGAATTTATAGGAAGATCCGGAATAGAGATGTTATTGCGTCCCAGCTGGTGATTGCTTTTAAAAATGTTTTCTTTTTACGCGTGGGTGAATCGTGCCGAAGGAGACATTGCTTTCGGCTGATGCTTCAACTTTCTAAATTCTATAACAGAGAAACGAGTCGGACGTCCATGATCGATATCATTTTCCTCGTTCCTTACTTTACAACTCCCCGGACGCGGCTCGATCCGCGCACACATCCAGAGTTAACAACGTTGCCCCGGCCAAGGCAAAGGCATCGAACTCGCAAAGGGAGCGCGCGCGGTTTCGCGTCCGACTCTCCCCGCTTTCTCTCTCTCTCTCTCCCTCTCTCTCTCCATTACTTTTCCGGTCAGCGTGCGGACGTTAAAGTAGTTTTCACGAAGGTGTCACACCGGTACGTGGAGCGAAGGGAAACGCGGCGATCTCTCGCACACGGGGACACACGTACGCGGGCGTTCACACGAACACCCCCGCGATGCCCGGTACGTTCGTAGATTCAGGTCGGTGACGAGCCTTCAAAGCGTCAGGATGCCCGCGGAAATTAAATTTCTACGGTCAAAGTAATTCCTCACACGTATCCGCACTCTCTGGATAACCGTTGTCCCGCGGGGTACGGCCCGGGAACATTACGTTCTCACCTGAATTTTACAACAGTTTGACGTTCTTCAATTGTCACCACATACCCTCTTTAATTAATTCCTCAAATAATATTAATCTAATCGTTTTAAGACGTATGAAATAAAATCACAAACTCGTGACAGTCCAATAAATTAATTCAAGAATGCCATTTTATTTTTAAACTCTGTACTTTTTATTTTGCTATTATATGAAAACTGGTACCGAATCGTCTCCGGCTTGTAGAGTCACTGACGAGGCCTTAAAACGTCAGGGTGTCTGCGGAAATTACATTTCTAGGGTCAAAGTAATTCCTCGCACGTAGCCGCATTCTGGATATCTCCCGCCTTTCCGAAAGGGACGATCTTGGCATTCAAGAAAGTCTGATCTCCCTATTTTTTAAATAGCAAGGAAGACTAATCTTTAGAGAAGCTGAATATAATTCTAAGCCCATGAAATTTGAATAGAACAAAAGGAAGGAACCACGTGAAGGAGGGGAGGTTGCGAAATGCGCGGGCGATATCGATGTCGTATTTAAAGAAGAATATTCTTTTTGGGGTGAAAAGACGTGCTCGAGGGTAACGGTCGAAAGGAGAGGACGTTCGTTCCCGGGAGAGTATCTCTTAAGACCGATTCACTTCACCCTGTCCGAGCCGTTTCCCTTTCTCCTTGGCGCCTCCTCGTTTCTTTCGTTGAAACCTTGGTCGACAGCGCGTAGAATCCTGGCGGCGGCGCGTGCTAAATTTTTTTTTCATATGCTGCGTGGCCGGAATTTATGCGACCGAGATCCCAGGGCAATAGGGGTAGCGTCCGCTCGCCAGGCAGAAATGAATAGAGCGGCTGGCTCCCGGGTACTTTACAAATATGTGACCAGAAAACACACCAAGTAACGGGTCTCTCTCTTCCTCCGGTTTCCTCTCGCCTTCTCCGTCCGTTTCTACCGGGTATCATCCCCCGCCGCCTTCCACCACCTCGTTGTCCCGGCGCGAATTTTTCCACCCCGTTTCTCTCCGTTCCCTGTGTATTTGATTTTTCTGCTCGCTTTTTAAGTGCTCTTCTCCGCTCGTTCGACAGCCTTTGTGTTTGTTTCGGAAGGACCGAACGGAACGTTTGACAACTTTTACCGCGTGCCGCTTTTTCGAACTTTCTTTACCAGCTGTTTTCGGTTCTGCCCGCTCGTTTAAATGTTTCCGACCGATCTTTGCCAGAGTCCGTGCCCTCAGGCGGCCGGGTAAAATATTGATTCAAGTGTTAGCCTCGGCAGGCGAATTTGTCGCCGGTCTTTTAAATAAATTGTTATTTATAGGCGGGAATTCGAAATTTGTCAGTCAACCGATTTTTGGGATGAGCAATGCTTAATTCTCTATATAGGATGTTTCAGGAATAATTAAAAAACGGTGCCTCTCTTTGCATTTTGCTAAAGAAAGGTTCAAAAGTAGAATCGTCATTTTTTGACTTTCATATTTTTCTGAGACACCCTGTATACGTATAACTGGTCTCAAAGACTTGAAGTGTATAGTCATTTCTTGGCTTCTTTTTCCGTTTTATCAATACCATTACCATAAATCTTGGAATAAGATTAATACAAGCTAACGGGTGTACTTCCATAACGCGTTTCAAATTGTCTTATTCTGCAAGTCCATTTTTACGTTCGCCTTTCCATCGCATCGGCGGCCGGTTCCTTTCGCAATATCGCGTTCGCGCTTATAAACTTTCCGGTCCCCGGATCCACATAAATCATGGCTGTAGCTACCTACCCACCGCGTATCGCGATGCCTCTCACGCGTGTATTCATCCTTCTTCATTTCTCTTCATTCGACCTTTCCGCTACCACCGGGTTTCGCCAATTTCTTCCTACTTCTCACCACTTCCCCTCCGTTCCCACATTTTTTCAACCTGCGACACTTCCAAAACGCAAACGAAACTGAATATGGATTTACAGCTATTATAGTCAATTCAAAATTAACGAGCAATGAGAGTTTGTAATTGAATTTCTAGTAATTAAATCGAACGATTTAACGAAATTATTAAAGATCTATAGAAACGATTTTGTCATATAAATAAAATGTCATATAACACTAATGGTTTTTGAATATGCATTGAAATAATGCAATTTAATTCTGGGATAAAGGGTTTGATAAGATTGTAAAATGTGCTCTTGACCGAAATTTAATTCGTTATAAGTAATTCGATAAAATGCCCAAAGAGAACATTCCATGTCAATTTTCAACCCACTATTTCAATCCGGAGGGTAGTTATGGACGTGAATAGCTGTAAGCATTTTTGTCATATTTCTCCTATTAAACATTTAGCAAAAAATTTTGAAAAAAATTCTCACATTCTCGGGACGATACTTGATATTAGAGAATTTTTTTTAATTTTTACATCGCGCAGTTTCGTCGTGAAAAATGAAAAACGCCAAAAATGCGCCAGGAAATCCTGATTTCATATCGAAGTTTTCGAGCAACGTCATTTATATTTTTATGGTACACGTGTCTCAACCCAACTATTCTACTCTATTTTTTGAAATTTTTCTAGAAGATGCACCGTACTTTAAAAAATAAAAATCTAATTTTGACCTCGTTTACTGCACAAAGTGGCTTCTGCCTCGAATTTTTGGTTCCTTTTTATTCAGTAGTTGTATTTTTTATACCTAAACACGTTTAAGAATATTAAGCAAGAATTAGATAAAACAGTTTATGTATAAATTGTTTAATATAGTTGAGATATTTATTATACTATACTAATGGTTTTTGAATGTGCACCGAGACAGTGTATTTAGTCTATGATAAATTTGTATTCGGCCCGACGTCAATTTGGTGATACACGCTCGATTTTACAGTTGTGACACGTAGCGTATCTGCCGTTGTTCCACGACGAAATTCACGTAGCTTCCTCGGGCCCTGCCAGCTCCGATGAGTTATGATCTTCGCTTCCCAGTTAGTTTCCCACCCTCGTTTTCTTTCTCTTTACATTTCCCTGGCGCCTATCTCCGTCTCGCCCATTCTGGTCCACGTTCTCACCCGGTGGAATTGAAACGGCCCAAGATGGACAAGTTGATACTTATTCCGGCAAATAAATTGCGTTTGATCCCAAAAATATGGATTGTTAAAGATGATTTAAAAATATTTTCACATGACAAAAAGTGAAAAAACCCATATTTTTGGCTAATTTTGTGAGTAACACTGACAGCATATCTTATCATAGGATTAGAAGACAACTAGCTTAAACGAATTGCGATAAAAAGAAACTAATCTATCAAAATAAACTAATTTGTTCTTCGTTTTAATTTCTTAACAATGATACTATTAAACACAAATTAAAAATATTGCAAACGTAGATAAAATAGNTCCTTGAACGATAGCCTTTAATTTCTTTAATTAACTGGTATTTTTGTTAGCGAAATGCATTGAACGAAATTAATTGAGGAATCCTGATCAATGAACGTTTGCTTTTATTAATCCTCATGAAAAGGNGGATTGTTAAAGATGATTTAAAAATATTTTCACATGACAAAAAGTGAAAAAACCCATATTTTTGGCTAATTTTGTGAGTAACACTGACAGCATATCTTATCATAGGATTAGAAGACAACTAGCTTAAACGAATTGCGATAAAAAGAAACTAATCTATCAAAATAAACTAATTTGTTCTTCGTTTTAATTTCTTAACAATGATACTATTAAACACAAATTAAAAATATTGCAAACGTAGATAAAATAGAAATAAAATAAAAATACAGATGAACATAAATTATTGTCCTTTTTTATACAAACGAACAATCTTTTTTTCTTGCATTCTGGCTAAATGCACTTTCCTCTCCCCTCGATTCTTACTCTCTCATCATTCTCTCCATCTTGACCTAATGGTTTTATAAGAGAAAGTTCATACTAAATTATATTGAAATTTTGCTTTCGCCAGAAATGATACTGTGGATATCGTACGGAGCTCTAGGCGTTTCAACGATTTCCTGCCGGGATTAAAACGCGGGGAGAAGCAAACAGATGGATTTCTTGTTTACCGAAAATATGCTGATCTAACAATAAGAGCAACCAGATCGGCGGCTCGCTCTGATAAATTATACTATACCTACCTATATCCCGCGAGCGAACGCAAGATTATTCGACTCGCGAACCGCGCGCTGCTCCATATTGATGAGAACATTGTTGAAATAAGCAAATTATATAGTTATTTTTCCGCCGGGTTTCCGGCTATGCTCCGGGACCCGCCATGAAAATGGAATTTCGGTGTAGTTCATTAAAAACTTTAATTGCAACAATACTCTCACCTGTCTTCAATCCGCAAGTCTTCAAACTGTTTATAAGAATATTCTTGTCATTCTTAAATCATAATCAAATTGCTATACCCAAGTGAATCCACTTTTTACAAAGTTTAAATCATTACAATTATTAGTAGAGATCGTAGAATTTTTATAATTGCATTATTTCGTATTTTTGAAAAGTAGAATATAAGTTTTTATTAACACTGGAACTACAGACTGTTTTTATAAACATTTCTCTATTCGAAATCAGCCATTAAATAATACAGTCAAAATTAAATTCTAATAATTGTATTTTTGCCAATGTTTGATGATTAACCAGTAAATACATCCTAAAATTTAAAACTGCGAAGTGTTTGCTTTGAACAGCGGCCAGCCCTTCGTGGTGTCTTCAAGGTGAATCGACGAGGGAACCGCGATTATTTATCGATTCAATATTTGAGTTTAGCAGGCAAAATCGGGACGAAACAACGAAGCGAGGGAGCGAGACTCGGGTTTTAATATTATCGACGGCCGGAACGAAAGCAGTTCGCGGTTCGAATGATCCGAAACTTATTGAAACGTTGATTGAAATTACCGGTTCAGCACGTAATTAAACCCGGAGCTTATTCCGATATCCCATAAATCAGAATTTACTTTTAAACAGATCGCTGCTATTTTCCCAATTAAAAGCGTGATTGCATTAGTCCCAAAATTTCACGCTTCCCATCTACGGTGTGATTGCACAGGCGGGACAAGGGGAATAATTATTATCTTTCCCGCCGCCGTTTCGCGGCGTACCCGAAATCGTTGTAATTTCCCGATTGTTTATTATGAATATGGAAATCTGTTGTTAAACGATATTTAAAATGCGTTATTAATCCCCAGTTGATTCTTTTGGTTAACTGATTATCCGTCGTCGTTGCGAGCCAGTAATCAGAATGAAAAATGACGAGAACTACGCTGGCTTAATTAGCGTGCCATTAAAAAGCGATCAAATGGAAAATTGCGTTTAAGAGCTTTTGTTTTGCGTGGCCTATTAACATTTAAATTTAATCGTAACTCCGGAAACGTTCTGTGGAATTAACGAAACTATTTAATTCCTGCATCATTGCGAAACCGAATTTTGTAAAAACCGAGTTATCAGTCTAACGAAATATCGAACGGATCGAATGTCTGTCTCTAAAAAAGAAATTCTGGTACGTCGGAATTAAGCAACGTAACCAAAATTGTACCTCGCCGGATTTTTCCTAAATNTGACGAGAACTACGCTGGCTTAATTAGCGTGCCATTAAAAAGCGATCAAACGGAAAATTGCGTTTAAGAGCTTTTGTTTTGCGTGATCTATTAACATTTAAATTTAATCGTAACCCCGGAAACGTTCTGTAGAATTAACGAAACCATTTAATTCCTGCATTATTGCGAAACCCAATTTTGTAAAAACCGAGTTATCAGTCTAACGAAATATCGAACGGATCGAATGTCTGTCTCTAAAAAAGAAATTCTGGGACGTCGGAATTAAGCAACGTAACCAAAATTGTACCTCGCCGGATTTTTCCTAAACCGTGGACGTCTGTCGGGAAAATCCGTCGCCCGGTTCTCGGAAAAGCTTTGCCGCGACATGTTCACGGGGAATAATAACTATTTGCGAGACATAAAGGCCGGCAGGAAATTAAAATCGATCAGCTGCAGTTCGGTGAGCGGGCGGGCGCGTTCACTCGTCCCGTCTGTTGAGTTTGACGCGCGTGAAACATCGTCCTTTGAAGCCCCGCGCGGCATTTTCCTGGGAAATTCGCGTGCCGACATCGCCGCACGCTGTTTCGATAATCGAGATAGTCGAGAGGAGTTCTGCGGAGTAAATCTGAATTGCTGATCGAAGCAATTGGCCTTAATTCTGGATCATCGAATCCCTGATTGACGAATTTAGTCGAATCATTTAATTAAACGTCTTCATCGGTACAAATAAATTATTGCAGGTTTCTAGCATGAATTCCTTGAACGATAGCCTTTAATTTCTTTAATTAACTGGTATTTTTGTTAGTGAAATGCATTGAACGAAATTAATCAAGGAATCCTGATCAATGAACGTTTGCTTTTATTAATCTTCATGAAAAGAGGTTTAAAACGGTAGTTAATAAAAATCTTTTGAGGAGGTATATCGGCGGAGATATTTCACGTCGAACTCTTTTCCGGAGGACGGCGCATGAAAGAACGAATTACAGCAAATTGTTGGACCGTAAATAACGACTGTCTTGTTTTCCGTACGTCACGGTAAACGCATTAGCTACTGTTCATTGCATGACGCGAGGGGAAGGGACGCTCGGATGCCTTTTACTGCGGAGCGAAGCACGTGCTTGATTAAAAAATTGTACCGCTCACGGGACGTCTGTCGAGATATCCAATAAACGACAACGACCCGATGAATGCGAATCTAAATATCGGCATTTCTCCCGCGCTGTCCGAGGCGACCTTATTTCCAGCTCGATGGGAAAAATCGATCCCAGTTAGCGTAGCCGTTTCTTCTATTTTTTTCTTCTGCTTCTTCCCCAGTTGTTTCTTCACGTCCGATGCATAATGGCGCTATTAGGGTCTCCTTTGTTCGCTACGAGGGGCCCGTTTAAAAATGCATCGGACGCTCTGCCTTACGATTGTTCTCATCTTTAATGAAGATCCCCCGCTGAAGGTGTTCTCATAACACTTGGTTTTATTTCATGTCAAATCTAGTAGGACAACGGATTATTGTGTGATCTCTTACATTAAAACGATGATAAAGCATTGAAATTTTAATCATTATTAGATATTATATTAATGAAACGCTGTACAAAATTTTAGAAATTTTTTGAGTCTATTAAGAAAGTTATTATATCTTGAATTCTCATGACAGAATATTTTGATTCGATTTATACAAAAATATGAATACAACAATGACAGTTCTTTACAACCAATATTCTATATAAACCTCCTCTAAAATTACCATTTTTTCTAAAAATTCATTGTTTCAAATATTTGACATAGCTTCTTATTACATGTCTTAAACTTTTGAAAAGGAATCAAAGATCTTACGGTTCATACAATCTTAATAAGTATGGAGTTAATAATAATGAAACTTATTGATTTTAGAAGTGTTCATTCTTAACTCGACATCAGCCAGCGTTTTCAACGAGCAATATTTCGAACGTATCTGTGCTACAACGACAGACTTAATGCTCACTCGAACGTCAATTAGAATATTAATATCGATGGGATCCGATGAAACACGGGAGTGGCTCTCGAAAATATGTAACTTGCTTTTAATTCCCTTTTAATCAGGTCGCTATAACTTTCTGTGAAGAGGATCATTTGAAGTTGATTATATATGTATTTCCCTGGAAAACAAACTAGTGAACGAGATTGATTTCGTAATTAGAAAGGATTGCAGTTTAGCGATCTCCGTTACGATTTTCTCCAACTGCATTACTTCATCTTCATCGATTCAGATAAAATATGTAATAGGAATTATCACGTATATATAATTGCTGTGTTTCATGAAATTTAATTCCAAATTAAAGAAATCTAAATACATTACATCTCCAAAGTAAAAACATTAAAGAAATGCGAAAAGAAAATCGATGAGTGAAAATTAACAAATCGATGAGTGGAGTTGCGAAGCGCTCCAAACGAGAATAAGGGGTAATGTCAGCCACAAGTCAGCCACTATTGAAACCGCGTTTTAAAGTGATGCATCGACAAAAGGAAACAGCGTCTGCTATGTAAACACAGGAATGGGAATTGACGAAGTGGGAGAATGAATTACCTCTCTTCTATAAAAAATATTTTAAAAAGTATGTAATATATGATACATAGAATATATAAAACGTATAATAATTAGATTATTAAGTACACGTTTAAAAATGCCTCAAAGCTTTAAATTTTGTTTAAAATTTGCTAAAATATACAAATAAATTAAGGAATACAAATGTAATTAAAAAACGTTCCGTCTTTTTGAATAAGACATTCACCAAATAATTCTGAAGTTGTGTTTGGTAAATATTATGATACCACGTGTGTAAGTAGCACAATAGGGTGTACTCGTCGAGTGAACAAAAGAACATAGGAGGGCCTCGAACAAGGTAGAAGAGATTTCGTCAAAGAGGGAAATTTATGGAGGGAGAACCGACGAGGAAAATTGGATAAAAGCTGTGTTCCATGAAAATTCACCTGTCATAAAATGTTATTCGATTGCCAAAACGTAAGATGAAAAATCACAATGAATCTCCATTGAATCTTACAGTAAAGACTTCGTTCCCTTTTACTCTTTGATTTCTAAAAATTCTGAACTTGTAACAAGTATTCTGACTCTCTCTCTCTGTCTCTAAGTAATGTACTTGTTAAGAGTCCACTACGTTTTTACTCAGACAAATACCCTAACATGGATATCAGCCAAAATCAGGCAATGGTATCAAACGGTAGTAAGCAGCCAGCCTAACCCCGATCTTCGAGTTTTAGCTTCTCGTCCAATTATGGTTCCCTCCCCCTCGGGAGGGAACATACGATAGTTGGATCGTTCGATCGTTTACCAAAAGTACGGATACGGAAGTTCATTTAGATAAGATTTGATTGCTAGCATCTTCTTAGAACGGCAGTTTCAGATCCCATCGTCGCTAAAACAAGGAGTTCCCCTTCTTATCTAGCAACGACTTTAACAAATACAATGCTATATCTCGTCAATTAACTATGAACTTATAATTCCTAATACAATAGAGAAATACTTCATTCACTATTTCTTGTCATTCATTAATTTTTTGTAATCCTCAATTCAGTTCTGAATATTTCTTAAAAATCAATGCTCATATTTTACGTCGAAGGTAATCTTACATGTTCCGTAACAAGTTACGCTTGAATCGACAAAAGAGAGTTTCCGTGAAAGTAACCAAACCGAGAACCGTGCCGGACAAAAATGAAATATTTCCCGTGAAAGAGTTAAAAGCGTGTAAACGGTAGATTCCTTTGCTCGTAAATTTAAATCCCGCAAAACTTGTACTCGATATTATAATTCCACGCGGGCGAAACTTAAATCCGGCCTTTTATGAAGGCCAGATTAATCTTTCGGCTCGCCCTGTTTTTCTCCGTTTCTTTGTTACCGTTAATGCGTAATATCCCGATCCGCCGCTCGTATCGAGGTCCATTCTCATTATTTCCCGTTGTATCTTTAAATACATCGGCTCTCATTAACGGATGATATAGCGGTTTTACGCGCGAGATCCGAGGGAGCCAACTTTTACCTCGTAATGTCTACGATGAAGTTCACAATTCTCCCCCTCGTCGCTTTAATTGCATTTTAAACCTCCAACGTATTAATTGCCCCGCCGNCTCTCTCTGTCTCTAAGTAATGTACTTGTTAAGAGTCCACTACGTTTTTACTCAGACAAATACCCTAACATGGATATCAGCCAAAATCAGGCAATGGTATCAAACGGTAGTAAGCAGCCAGCCTAACCCCGATCTTCGAGTTTTAGCTTCTCGTCCAATTATGGTTCCCTCCCCCTCGGGAGGGAACATACGATAGTTGGATCGTTCGATCGTTTACCAAAAGTACGGATACGGAAGTTCATTTAGATAAGATTTGATTGCTAGCATCTTCTTAGAACGGCAGTTTCAGATCCCATCGTCGCTAAAACAAGGAGTTCCCCTTCTTATCTAGCAACGACTTTAACAAATACAATGCTATATCTCGTCAATTAACTATGAACTTATAATTCCTAATACAATAGAGAAATACTTCATTCACTATTTCTTGTCATTCATTAATTTTTTGTAATCCTCAATTCAGTTCTGAATATTTCTTAAAAATCAATGCTCATATTTTACGTCGAAGGTAATCTTACATGTTCCGTAACAAGTTACGCTTGAATCGACAAAAGAGAGTTTCCGTGAAAGTAACCAAACCGAGAACCGTGCCGGACAAAAATGAAATATTTCCCGTGAAAGAGTTAAAAGCGTGTAAACGGTAGATTCCTTTGCTCGTAAATTTAAATCCCGCAAAACTTGTACTCGATATTATAATTCCACGCGGGCGAAACTTAAATCCGGCCTTTTATGAAGGCCAGATTAATCTTTCGGCTCGCCCTGTTTTTCTCCGTTTCTTTGTTACCGTTAATGCGTAATATCCCGATCCGCCGCTCGTATCGAGGTCCATTCTCATTATTTCCCGTTGTATCTTTAAATACATCGGCTCTCATTAACGGATGATATAGCGGTTTTACGCGCGAGATCCGAGGGAGCCAACTTTTACCTCGTAATGTCTACGATGAAGTTCACAATTCTCCCCCTCGTCGCTTTAATTGCATTTTAAACCTCCAACGTATTAATTGCCCCGCCGTTTCCCACAATCGCAGAAACATTATCAAACAATTCGTCATTTTTTTACGGAGTTCTATTAGTTAGTTCCCCTATAAGTATTATACTAAAAAGTAACTCAAGGATACATGTAATAATTCGTATAGTAATTAAATCTAAAGATTGAGACAACTATAATAAGTGTTGCGGGAATGGGGGTCAACACTTGGGCATTTGAATAAAAATTGTTTCGGGAAGAAATTTACGATCCCTGATTTAATTCCGCTTTTCATGTAATTCTGTTTTTATTCGACTATTCTTTTGGCAAACATAAAAGCCGTCTACCTTAACGAAGCTTTGTCGAAGTTTCGTCGATATTGCCTGGTTTCCTGTTTCTCATTTTTGCTCCTCCGTCGTTCCGCTTGTTCGTTCCTCCGAGCGCGGGCCGAGGAGAGTAATAACGCGTCCCGCCCTCGCGATGTCGAGAATATTTTTCTGAAACGTTAAGTTCTCGCGGGTCGGCGATTCCGACGGGGCTCCCCCCGCTTCCANTTCTGACTTTTTTAAGGGATTTGTATCCTCCCCCCATGCTGTGCAGTACTCCTTTCTCTAAATTATGTGTGAGCCACTGTTTGATCCAGCTGTTTCATACGTTGCAAGTACGAGCATTTCCCGCCGTGGCTGCGAATTCCGACTTCGTGGAAAATGCGCGCATTTTTGTTTCAAGAAGCTCCGATCACTTCTTCTTGGCATATAGGGTAGATGTACCATTTGTGGCTAACATAACAGTTTCCATACCATATAATAACGTATCATTCATTCAACCACTGGTAACAAAAAATAGATATAAAGGAGCGAAGTATATTAGTCTAGCCCTGAATATACAATCAAAATATTATAACATAGTCAATGTTTTCAGCATGATGATTAAAAAAATGATTTGTATTAACGCAGAAAGTATATGTTTGTTCTAATTGTTTTTATTAATTTACCATTTTTGGCCAGTCTTTTTTCTATTGTGTATTTGTTCATTGCATGATTACTAATTGATCTCACGAAATGATACAAAATTTGTGTACACATATTTATTCAAATAGAATTTGCTACAAATTATTTCTAATTTTTGGTAAATTACTTTTTACATATCATAACGATCATATAAAAATCAATCTGGCTACTCTATATCCTGGTGTAATTACATAAAAATTCCATACAATAAGGAAATAATTACTGAAATGGATAATCGGTTTTTGCTGTTACTCTCGTTTAATCTGAACGTGGGGCAATGGTATCCCGGAGTCGAACAAAAAGAGAGAAAGGTTTATCTACCCTGTTGTTTTTTCTACCATCAGTCTACCACCATGGCAGTGAAGTGATATCGATAGATAGACCCGACAGTTTTTTCGCCGTTTCCAACTGGGGAAAAATCGAGAGAGGGCTGCGCGCGTTGAAGCGGCTGATAAGGACGACTCATTGGTCTCGGGATAGACAGACCGCTGTCATTTGTCAGACCATCTTCCCGGCGAGTAGCGCCGCGCCGCGCGGCGTTAGACTTTACTTTACCTCCTCCAGTTACTGATTCGATTGAGCAGCTCGTATCAGCATTCTCGCAATTTATTTCCCACCCTCGGCTAATCCGCGCCGGGAAAACGATTCCCCGCTCAGGTGTCAACTCTAGATTACGAACCTGCGTTCCATCAATCCTAAATACTTCAAATTCGTATTAACATTATATCTGATTAATATCGTATTTAATATGATAAGAATTAATATATTGTGGAAAGTCTTTCCTTTGCATCATTTCTTACACAAATTATTAACCGGATTGAAGAAACAGTTGACTTGAGGAAAGGCAAAGGGAAACATTTGCCTACTCGAGGCGCTCCAGGGAACCCGTTCACGTGCTCGTGTAGTATCAGCCAGCTGAGCTGTTGTTGGCATTGAAAAATCCAGCTCTCGAAAATCTTTCCCCGGGCGCCACGTGCACGTTCGCACGCCCCCGCGTTCCCGCGAACCTACCGGGGAAAGAAGCTAGCGGAACACTCATCGACGGGAAACAGACGAAATCAAGATAAAGTGAATCCCTCGGCGCAGCGACTGTGTCTCGATAAAAACGGTATCCGTGCTCGCGTAAAACCTAATCCCTCCATGCGACAATCACTATAGCTCGCTTCGTTTATCAAGTGTGAAATACAAAGAGTTCTGTTTACACGAATTTTTTTTGGTTATAAAAATGTATATATATTATTGGTGATTCTAGAGGCTAAAACAAGCCGAAAATGAAGAATATTAATTTTTCGTTCGAAGCCTCGTTAATTAGATATTAAGCATTAAAAAATGGACCCTGAAAGTAGGCAACAAGCGTGCAAAGTAAAGAGATTTTGCAAAAGCTATGCTACTTACAATTAGATCTGTCGATCATCATTGAATCGAGTGAACGAAGTCTAAGATTTTCCTTTTTCCAATCATTATACTAATTTGCACCTTCAGAAATAAGATGAATAAGTCCCACCAAGAAATAAGAGAAAACGTGTAATCCTCTTTTTCAAGAATTTAAATTGAGTTGAAAACTTCGAAAGGAGAAATAAAACCAATGAACTTTAATGAAGTGAAAGTAAATCTGCATGAGAGTTTATTAGGGAAATGCATTGCTGTTATTAAAGCAGAATAAAAATAATCACCTATCACAATGATTTGAATTAAATGTCACTGAATTACGCATATAAATAGGTCTCTCCCAAAGCTTACGTTGTATTGTTGTTTCAAGCTTGAGGGGATTAATTATATTATCATTAAACACACATATACATATATGTCTCTAATAAACAATCGCAATAGATATTTGTTTACGTTCCCAGCAACGGTGCATGTCGCGTGCTACATACTATAATATACATATACACGATTCGACTATAAATAGCTCCGTGTATATCCCGCGTGATGTAGCACGCATAAATAATACGGCGTTATTGACGTTTGCTATGCGAGCAATAAAAATCGATGCCTCTTTTTCTCGCGAAATTAGAACAGTTTTCGATTAGATCGAATTTAATATCTCGTATAGGACAAGAGATTCTCAGGTTTCGGAGGATTCAGGTGAATTATCGATATCAGGGAATTCTTGACGACAAAAATCAGAATGCTATTCGAGGACGTTTATCAGAAATGTATCACTTATTCACGGCTGGACGAGAAAATAGAATCGACTATTCCCGTCGTCCATCGCGACAGAAGATCGGAGATAAAAATTTTCAGACGCGCGCACCAGGTCATTCAATGAGTATTAAGAGTCTGTTTTTAACAACCGTTACTTAGTCGATCAGACAAGTCGATATCAAACAGTGATAAAAATATTCTGAAATGGGAAAAATCTTATGCACTCAAAGATAATGGTTTATAGGTCTCATGGACTTAAATATAGATGCAAGCAGATATATTTCCGTCCATTCTCACTATTTCCGGTGCTTGGCACGTATAGTCGACGTCTGAGAGCTTCATTTTGGAAGGACATCAATTAATTTAGAGTTGGAAACCAATTGATCGAGTAGACTATACATATTGACATAGAATCGACGTCTTAAAGATCCTAAAATAATCAGAGACTTTCATTAGCAGTTAATATTACCATCGACACCTTCTGCACAATTATTATTTTTAAACGTCTGCGAATGTCTCAAGTTTCAAACTGAAATTAATTAATTCGGCATTGATTCATTGTCTCCTCCAGTATTTTGTTAGTAAATAATTCTGGGCGATGGAAATCGCATTCGGAAATGCTTTCAACTTTCTACNTTGAAGTTATTCTTTGTTTGGAACAAATGAGTTGTATGAAACAGATACTAAAGATATTTTATTATACAATTTATTGTATTTATAATCTACTTTTAATTGATACTTGTGTCCAAAGAAATAATTACAGTTATTGTATATAATAATGATTTTTTCCATGCCCTTGCTGTGCAATTAATACTCCACAATAAATCCATTATTTTAATGTACATAAGTGGCCAATTATTATAGATATAGAAGCCAATGAAGGAATCGAGATACAGGAGTGAAAGAATTTTCAAATTACGTTCAATTCCAACGTTTCACACGGAATAGATAAAGCGAAATTCCTACGCGACCAACTCACTCCGCATTGACTCGGACGGTCCAGGAATTTTAATATCTCGTGTTTAATGGTATTTCCCTTACGTGTTGCACCTCGCCTTCGACTCTCAACGCGAACGAATAAACATTTGAGTGACTGGCATTCACAAAATGCCACTGCCGGATATCGAATGCTCCTCACCGAGGTCTGTCACGAATTTCTCCGAGTTTAAGCCGTTATTGACGCCATTTGTGACACACCTCTTACTACGAAATTCTATTATTGTTGCGTTCATTTTGTCAATTAAAATTTCTGGCTCACTCTATCCATACCTTATTATTTCATATTGATTATTTATTTATCTCCGGATACGTCGCTCACTATCAAAATTTATTTATATATTTTCCGTAGAAGAAGAAGAGATTTCTAAATCGAACGATCAGTGCATCGATCGCGGCTCGAATATTAGCCATCGTGGCGGTCGGGACGTGGCAATTACCTTTCGGTATTCGCATGATTCCGGATGCGGTGAGTGGCAAACCGGATGGTCATATGGTAATAACGTTGATCTCTCGCGCCGAGGGTGCGAGATCGGTCCGGTTTAAGAGCGCGTTTAACACTATCGATTCATCGAGTACAATGACTTCAACTTCCGTTTGTATAATGATGTTATTATTATGTCTTCATTTTAATTGTTAACTCATTTACGATTTTATAGCCGCATATAAAAAAACGTAAATAATTCCTCTTAAACGATGTCAGTATTTAATAAAATTGTGAAATGTATACACAAATACACAAAAATTCTATTTAAAAAATATCTTCTTCTAAAAATCATCAATTCTGTTTGAGTCAAATTTCAGAAATAGGTCTATACTCAATATGCTGGAATCCAGTGTTAATAATAAAAAATGAAGGCTCACGTAGCTTAATTTCATTTCCCTCATTGGTGTTATTGGGTGATAATCTGAACGAATATGGGAATGGGTAACATTGATTTGGGTTAGAGGGTGCGATTCGGTCAGTTTAAGCGCGACGTTTAGTAGAGTCGATCCCTCAGCGACCTTTCTAAGAGGCTTCAAGGGCCAATAGGGGTCGCTATACGACTCCGGAGAGCTTCTACCTTGAAACAGCTCGTACAACGCGGTATAGAATCACCCGACAGTTTTGTCAACGATCAAACCTTCGTCTTTACGATGCTATTAAGTGCCCTTAGGGTGTCGAAAGGATTACATGTATTTCTACCTCAAAATAAGGTAAGCTTTTCCTTTATAAGATTCTTGCATCAAGTGTTGACCTATNTATTTAACATACTGCATTTGGATTAAACCTTCTAACTGGGTTAAACTTAGAAAAATAATCAACCGTGCGTTTGTTTGTTTGACAAGACTTCCAGGTCGATAAACAATAATGAGGTATGAGGCGTATCCACAAACAAATCAATTTATTTTATACAAAAACAATGAAATAATTGTTTATAACAGCACGTGGGTTTGGAACAAATTTCACATTGAAATCAAGTTTCATTTGTTGCAATAAATACAATCTTGATTTTATTCTCTTAGAATTATATAGAATGGGGCATTTATCCTGCAGACTTGAAATATCTCAAATCCACAAGCAAATCAATTTATTTTTTACAAAAACAATGAATCGTCTCAAAAAATCAGTATTGTAAAAAGTAATGACTAAGAGAAAAATTGTATCAAACAAAAGTTATTTGTATCGTCATAAATTAAGAATCTATAATAAAAAATATCACCGTGTATTATATAGAAAATATAAAAAGATATCAATCCTCCCTTCTTACATGCAATTTCTCCATAAATTCATAAAACCTGCAGTTACTGCCTCATTAATGTCGTCTCCTGAACATTTTTTTTTTAAATATCAGTTGACTATTTTTGCTGGGCATGTACGTCCAATTAGCGAATGTATAGGAAGATGCAACGCGTCACGTCTAAGCTCTCCGCGACTGTTCGCGATCCCCGAGAGAAGTCAGCCTCGGAGGAGCCACTCTTTCCCACCAAGCACCCTTCTTTCGGTCGCTTTGACCGCTCCCCGGGCGCTCGTTAATTCGAACGACAGTCGATACTCGGGCAACGTATTAATTATCCCGCCTATGGAAGAAGCCTCGGTCCACTTTTGCCCGTAATTAATACTTCACGACCTCGCCTTCCCTAAAGTCCTCTGTGAAACGGGAACGGCGAGATTCCTGAAGAATTACACTCCCCTTTATGCGACCGCGAACTCACACCGTTCCACTCTCGATTTCTGCTCCTCCGATTTATTGGTCAATACCTAATTAGTCAATTGATCGTCGGTGGAAATGGGGTCGAGGTTTGGCACTGATTATCGGATGATTCCCCTAATTTCGCGGTAATGAGAATTTTTCCTTCGTTGATCTGTTAATTACACTGCAATTTAATATTACGTTATAATCCATCGAGAGAGGAGATCCGAGACTAATCTTGGACTAATTTACAAAGATATACCAATTCTGAAGGAAGAAGCTCTTCCGATCTTTGCCTTTCGAGGTTTTCGAGAGCTGGGAACGTCAGGGCGAGATGCCGGCCTCAACAAACGCTTAAGTAGCGAAGACAAGGAAGGTAGAGTTTGAAATGCGGTCTGACACACGCCGTGGAGGAAGCGTACACACGCGTGCTCCTTTTGGCGCGGTACATAGATAGCCAAGTCGATGGCAGTGGCCCAAAGAGAATTCCTTAGTAGCGCAGGACTTCTGAAACACNATAAACCATTATCTTTGAGTGCATAAGATTTTTCCCATTTCAGAATATTTTTATCACTGTTTGATATCGACTTGTCTGATCGACTAAGTAACGGTTGTTAAAAACAGACTCTTAATACTCATTGAATGACCTGGTGCGCGCGTCTGAAAATTTTTATCTCCGATCTTCTGTCGCGATGGACGACGGGAATAGTCGATTCTATTTTCTCGTCCAGCCGTGAATAAGTGATACATTTCTGATAAACGTCCTCGAATAGCATTCTGATTTTTGTCGTCAAGAATTCCCTGATATCGATAATTCACCTGAATCCTCCGAAACCTGAGAATTTCTTGTCCTATACGAGATATTAAATTCGATCTAATCGAAAACTGTTCTAATTTCGCGAGAAAAGNGTCCTCGGTCCCAAACAATGGAGCCTCGCCGTATGAGCGCAATTAATTTACGCGCGAGCAACGAAAGAGAAAATTGCTCAAGGAGTCGTCGAGGTACGCAACGCATATCTGAAAGACTCCGCCGTTTTACGTGCGAGAACGCGTCACGAAATTAACGAGCTTCTTCACTGATGAATCGCGATTCATCAAAGCAGGGGATGCGACGCGATGCGCGATTTCAGCTCGATGTAATCACAACGTCGTCGTCGCCGTCGCCCTCGTCGTCGTCGTCGTGATAACACGGAGCTTCCTCTAGGTGCCACTTACTTAGCGTGTATATTGCAACGTGATGCGTTTCTCGCCTCGCAACACGGGATTCCTAACGTCTCATCCTAGTGAAATTTACCTGTTAACGTTTATCAGCCGCGTGTTCATTGGCTACTGTTTTATTGCTAGGGATTTCGACCGATTACAGCAGATATTGTAAATTTTGGGACCATTTCCAATTATTTATACACTATTTTGTGGTATTACTTCTTCAAATAATATATAGTAGAGTTTATGTATATCAATAATTACATAATACATATATCAATAATCTGTAACCCGGAAGATAAATCCTCATCATAAATTATTTTTAAATAATTTTTTATGATAAAATATCCCTATTTAATTTTCTTACCCCCAAACGTGTTATTACTACCCATAATTTATTGATAAACTATAATAAAGTATGATACTTTGATTTTAAGGAGCGCAGGTAACAGCTAAATTTGCATACATTAATTAATTTACCTTGTACGGCCCCAAATCCTTGACACTGCAGGATAATTTCACATTACGTCCCGCTGACACTGTGATATTTCCTATTTCATCAACGAACTCCGGGTCTGGGACGGTGGTGACTGAAACCAAGAAAAACCGCTGTCAGCGTCACAATATTAACGCTTCGACTGTTTAATTAACATCCTCTACAGGATTCTTAAAATTACCCAACAAATTCATCAGACAATATTAAAATAATTGTCTCATGTCGCATTTGAAATTCGTACGTCCTAATTGGACTGCGGGCTTTTATTAACGTTTTTATATACATATATTTTCGTTATTTTATGTACTTTCGTAAGTTACATACTTTCTTTATACTTTTTATACATTCAGGTTTTTCCCTCTGATCATAAATTAAAGCAGTTGAATCATTATAAAAAAAATCCAGTGCACGTTTGCAGTAAGGATTTTTCTAAATTTTCTGCAAAATTAGTTTTCTTATTCTGATTATAATTAAAAACAATTGAATCATTAGAAGAAATCTGGATTAATGGAATGCATGTTTGTATTGTTGGATATATTTGATAGCTCTAAAGATCTTTCTAAATGTTCGAGAATAATCCTGTAAGCCACCGCGAAGAAACTTGAGAACTGCTAAAGCAGAGATTCGACATGAATAACAGCGGAGTTCCCGTAGTAAGCTGTCAACCCGCAAAGGGGCGAACCGTAGGTAACGTACGACGAGAGACGAACGTCTTTTTTTTGCTGGGAGAACATTGAAGGGACAGGAGACACGATACGCGGGCTAGGGTGGCTGTATTTCCTGCGGAGGTCGCGTCGCACAAAGAGATCGAATCGATCGAAGGTGGAGAAGGAATGGTAGGCGTCGTCGTCGTCTACGGGGACGCGTGGATGCGCTTTGAGTTATACGAGGCCGCCGCTCGGACTGACAGCCTAGTTATTGAATACAAAATGCAATTTTTCAAGTCTGCCGCGCGGGTACATCTGCTCTCGCAGCCGCCACCCCCTCGAGCAAGTAAGAGCCTCTACCCGACCTGATAGAATCCCAGCCATTTTAATACACAATGCGTAAAATCCAGCGGATTTCCAATAGTCATGAACGTACCAGCTCCCAATTTTAAGCTTGTACATACCCATTATATAAAAACAATGACAAAGCATTGGAATCTTTTTATAATTTTTTCATAAAAGTTCATTGCTTCAAATATTTGGCACAGTTTTTTTTACATGTCATAAACTTTTAGCAGGGACCTTACGACTCGTACAACTTTAATTATACATATGTATATGTATTTAGCCTCACAGAAATGAATTTATTAACAGAATTATCTTCGTTTATAAAAGAGAAGTGAGAAATCTGAACAATTGACTGAATCGTTGAATGCTTGTTTAAATCAAAACGAAACGCAATTATTTAATTGTACAAAGTGTAAATAAATGAAGAATACAATACTGATCGGTGTAAATGTAATAAAATTGCAAATGGTATCAGGCATCGTCGTGATGTATAATAATTATTGTCAGGAACGGCGTGGATCGAGTAAAAATATTACACGTGGCTACAAAGCATGAAAATGATCGGAATACTTTGAAAGGAATCCACGGTAACGAGAGCGAGCTAATGGAAGCTAGTCGCCGGAAATACACATCAAATTTCACCGCTTCAAAGGACAGCGTAACGCGCTCGCGCGTTAAAACAGGCGGTAACAGGAGGAATCATAAATCAAACCTGTACACAATACAATTATATTGTTATTCCCGTATCGTTAATCCCGCACCTCCATTTATCCTTCTGTCTACCAAACAAAGAAGATCCCTTTGAACGCGCGAAAACCGCGATCCAGTCATAGAATATCAATTTCATTAAGAAGTTATGCTCGTTCCAGAGATATTTCAACCCTAACTTTTTACAAACTCCAATGAATATCATTCTCAACCACGAAATAATTTCTGCTCTGTACAAATCAACTGCACTGAAACATTTCTTAAAAAACAACAAAGAATCCATAGATTTTTATTATAAATCGAGTATTTCTTTTTAAATTTTGTACTAGAAATCAAAAGACCGTTCAGGGAACGTGGGGATCGCGTTGGGGGTGCTCCCGGATTCCAGTAGCAAATCTAGTCGATGAACTGGATAGGGACTCCGATCTGCGATATACACTTAGGGATTCTATGGGGCCTAATGCCTCTCAAAGCGCGTTGCTCAAACGTTATTACGGATTACACGCGGGGATAGTGGTCGGCGAACGCGCGGAGACGAAGGAACTGCGTGAATATCCGGGGCCGAGGTAACGAAAGAAGGAAAAACGAAAGAGGAAAGAGCGAGAGAGAAAGAGAGAGGGTGAGAGAGAGAGAAGGTGGGATCGTTACCTCTGAAGAGACCCGCCGCCACTCGAAAGAATTTCCTGCGCCGGGAGAGCACTACTTTCAAGAGTTCGAATGCGATTCCGCTAACGATCCGTGCAGCTGCACCTGTATCCTGTGCTCACCTGGAAACTCCAATCCGAGACCCGCGAGGAGAACCTTATGCTGTTTCGAGACATCGACGTGCTTTAAGCTACCGACTAGTTTCGCTAACTCCGTGTCTCTTTTTTCGGTGCACTGCGAAACTTTCCCAGTTAGATATACTGTCCCTCGGACTTAATAATGGTACACGACGGAGGCAAAGTATTTGCAAAGATCCCCTCGCGGTACCTTTGATCACCGACTTTATTTTATTAAAAGTCCGCATGGATTTGCAGGTCGATCAAATATTATGTATAATACAACGATTTATTCGCAGTTACATATTGTCATTCACTTAAAGAGGGAAGAATTTTCTGAGACGGGAAATTATTAACCGCGTAAAGTGGACGGAATCCTAGCGACAAAGCGCGGTTGTTTACAGGTTGGATAAAAATAAACGCGGAACAGAAGAAGGAGCGAGTTCCGGTTTCCCGGCCGGTAGCCTGGATTTACATACGCGTGTACAGGGGCAAATAAATGGGACGGAAGTAAAATGGAGCGGTGTGGTGGGAAAAGGTGACTCGTAAAAGGTGGCTCTCCTTGACTACTACTACTACTGCTGCTGCTGCTGCTGCTGCTGCTGCTACTACTACTAGAACTGCTGTCGGTTGCCAACCGTGTTTCAGAAGTCCTGCGCTACTAAGGAATTCTCTTTGGGCCACTGCCATCGACTTGGCTATCTATGTACCGCGCCAAAAGGAGCACGCGTGTGTACGCTTCCTCCACGGCGTGTGTCAGACCGCATTTCAAACTCTACCTTCCTTGTCTTCGCTACTTAAGCGTTTGTTGAGGCCGGCATCTCGCCCTGACGTTCCCAGCTCTCGAAAACCTCGAAAGGCAAAGATCGGAAGAGCTTCTTCCTTCAGAATTGGTATATCTTTGTAAATTAGTCCAAGATTAGTCTCGGATCTCCTCTCTCGATGGATTATAACGTAATATTAAATTGCAGTGTAATTAACAGATCAACGAAGGAAAAATTCTCATTACCGCGAAATTAGGGGAATCATCCGATAATCAGTGCCAAACCTCGACCCCATTTCCACCGACGATCAATTGACTAATTAGGTATTGACCAATAAATCGGAGGAGCAGAAATCGAGAGTGGAACGGTGTGAGTTCGCGGTCGCATAAAGGGGAGTGTAATTCTTCAGGAATCTCGCCGTTCCCGTTTCACAGAGGACTTTAGGGAAGGCGAGGTCGTGAAGTATTAATTACGGGCAAAAGTGGACCGAGGCTTCTTCCATAGGCGGGATAATTAATACGTTGCCCGAGTATCGACTGTCGTTCGAATTAACGAGCGCCCGGGGAGCGGTCAAAGCGACCGAAAGAAGGGTGCTTGGTGGGAAAGAGTGGCTCCTCCGAGGCTGACTTCTCTCGGGGATCGCGAACAGTCGCGGAGAGCTTAGACGTGACGCGTTGCATCTTCCTATACATTCGCTAATTGGACGTACATGCCCAGCAAAAATAGTCAACTGATATTTAAAAAAAAAATGTTCAGGAGACGACATTAATGAGGCAGTAACTGCAGGTTTTATGAATTTATGGAGAAATTGCATGTAAGAAGGGAGGATTGATATCTTTTTATATTTTCTATATAATACACGGTGATATTTTTTATTATAGATTCTTAATTTATGACGATACAAATAACTTTTGTTTGATACAATTTTTCTCTTAGTCATTACTTTTTACAATACTGATTTTTTGAGACGATTCATTGTTTTTGTAAAAAATAAATTGATTTGCTTGTGGATTTGAGATATTTCAAGTCTGCAGGATAAATGCCCCATTCTATATAATTCTAAGAGAATAAAATCAAGATTGTATTTATTGCAACAAATGAAACTTGATTTCAATGTGAAATTTGTTCCAAACCCACGTGCTGTTATAAACAATTATTTCATTGTTTTTGTATAAAATAAATTGATTTGTTTGTGGATACGCCTCATACCTCATTATTGTTTATCGACCTGGAAGTCTTGTCAAACAAACAAACGCACGGTTGATTATTTTTCTAAGTTTAACCCAGTTAGAAGGTTTAATCCAAATGCAGTATGTTAAATATTCCACAACCGCAGTTCGCACTCATCCCAAGCTGTTTATTTAATTCATAACGCACCTTCGGCGACGTGCATCTGCGCTATGATATAGCGTAGCGCTAGTACAGCGTAGCTAGGAGGTAGGAAAACAAGAATTTACTCCTTGCAATGTTACATTCGGGGTTTTTCCGGACCGGTCTGTTGATAGAAAAAATTGTGCAAATATTGAACGCGGCATCCAACAAACAAGTGTATTCTCACGTGTATCCGACTCGGTAGAAAAACCAATAGCGTTGCAAAGAATGACAGTGGAAAATTCGTACGATTCCAATAATTTCAGTAGATATATATATTTCAAACGTAAAAATTGAAAATATCTACGCACTTTATATTCAAATAATTTATAACACAAGGAGACGCGAATTAAAATATGTCTGTAACGACAGGTTTTACACTAACCGCTTTAGAATGGCCTCATTTGCATTAACCGGTGTTCACTAAATTTTATGATTTATTCAAAAAGGGGATGAACGATGCAATTTTTTGCACCACTGCAAGAAGTTGCTGACTGGCTACGTCTGCTTTTACTCGGGATTTATCACTCTCTTCTCAAAAATTATATCTTTCACGTTTAACAGCCCAGCAGGTTGAATAGAAAATTTCTTCTGCGAGGCCCTCGCGTATCATTATTCACACAAAAGCGGTGTTTAAAGCCAGNGTTCAGATTATCACCCAATAACACCAATGAGGGAAATGAAATTAAGCTACATGAGCCTTCATTTTTTATTATTAACACTGGATTCCAGCATATTGAGTATAGAACTATTTCTGAAATTTGACTCAAACAGAATTGACGATATTTTATTAATATTTAATATAATTANTAGCAACACCCCGACGAGCGGATGCCGAGGAAGCTGGTGCACGCACCTCGACGCGAACAAATCCAAGAAACGCAAATATCTCCGACACACGGGGAACAAATCGTTATCAAGGAGGCATTACTATGGGAGGGTGGAGAGGGTTTTGGCAGGCATTAAGCCTGAAAGGTAGCGCTCTCGCGAGTCGAAAGTCACGACGCCGCTTTGAGGTAGAAGGGATGGGACGCGGGAAGGGAAGGAGCAACAGTTTATGCCAATTTTCCGGTCCAGGTAGCAGCGGAACTTGCGACACAAGCTACTCTGCCATACCGTTGCATCGGGGGATGTATCCTCGTGAAAATATCGCCGTTACACGACGGCAATAGGCAATCGAGCGTGTGAAATATTTTCCGTGTGAACGTGCCGCCCGACGGGAAACCTTGTTACTCTTTAGCCGCTCGACTTCCTATGAAACGAACCCCGCCGCCCTCTCGAACCTCCTATCCCTGCCTCGTGCATTGTTAATAACCGAAATCGCATTTTCAATCTCGCCGCCAGCGATTCCCAGGTTTTGCTAAATAGCAAACGGCGGAGGATTTATTATAAAGGCAGCTCTGCGCTCGTAGTAAGTTGAAAGCATTTCCGGATGCGATTTCCATCGCCCAGAATTATTTACTAACAATATACTGGAAAAGACAATGAATCAATGCCGAATTAATTAATTTCAGTTTAAAACTCGAGACTTTCGCAGACGTTTAAAAATAATAATTGTGCAGAAGGTGTCGATGGTAATATTAACTGCTAATGAAAGTCTCTGTTTATTTTAGGATCATTGAGACGTCGATTCTATGTCAATACGAATAGTCTACTCGATCAATTGGTTTCCAACTCTAAATTAATTGATGTCCTTCCAAACTGAAGCTCTCAGACGTTGACTATACGTGCCAAGCACCGGAAATAGTGAGACTGGACGGAAATATATCTGCTTGCATCTATATTTAAGTCCTTGAGACCTATAAACCATTATCTTTGAGTGCATAAGATTTTTCCCATTTCAGAATATTTTTATCACTGTTTGATATCGACTTGTCTGATCGACTAAGTAACGGTTGTTAAAAACAGACTCTTAATACTCATTGAATGACCTGGTGCGCGCGTCTGAAAATTTTTGTCTCCGATCTTCTGTCGCGATGGACGACGGGAATAGTCGATTCTATTTTCTCGTCCAGCCGTGAATAAGTGATACATTTCTGATAGACGTCCTCGAATAGCATTCTGATTTTCGTCGTCAAGAATTCCCTGATATCGATAATTCACCTGAATCCTCCGAAACCTGAGAATCTCTTGTCCTATACGAGATATTAAAATCGATCTAATCGAAAACTGTTCTAATTTCGCGAGAAAAAGAGGCATCGATTTTTATTGCTCGCATAGCAAACGTCAATAACGCCGTATTATTTATGCGTGCTACATCACGCGGGATATACACGGAGCTATTTATAGTCGAATCGTGTATATGTATATTATAGTATGTAGCACGCGACATGCACCGTTGCTGGGAACGTAAACAAATATCTATTGCGATTGTTTATTAGAGACATATATGTATATGTGTGTTTAATGATAATATAATTAATCCCCTCAAGCTTGAAACAACAATACAACGTAAGCTTTGGGAGAGACCTATTTATATGCGTAATTCAGTGACATTTAATTCAAATCATTGTGATAGGTGATTATTTTTATTCTGCTTTAATAACAGCAATGCATTTCCCTAATAAACTCTCATGCAGATTTACTTTCACTTCATTAAAGTTCATTGGTTTTATTTCTCCTTTCGAAGTTTTCAACTCAATTTAAATTCTTGAAAAAGAGGATTACACGTTTTCTCTTATTTCTTGGTGGGACTTATTCATCTTATTTCTGAAGGTGCAAATTAGTATAATGATTGGAAAAAGGAAAATCTTAGACTTCGTTCACTCGATTCAATGATGATCGACAGATCTAATTGTAAGTAGCATAGCTTTTGCAAAATCTCTTTACTTTGCACGCTTGTTGCCTACTTTCAGGGTCCATTTTTTAATGCTTAATATCTAATTAACGAGGCTTCGAACGAAAAATTAATATTCTTCATTTTCGGCTTGTTTTAGCCTCTAGAATCACCAATAATATATATACATTTTTATAACCAAAAAAAATTCGTGTAAACAGAACTCTTTGTATTTCACACTTGATAAACGAAGCGAGCTATAGTGATTGTCGCATGGAGGGATTAGGTTTTACGCGAGCACGGATACCGTTTTTATCGAGACACAGTCGCTGCGCCGAGGGATTCACTTTATCTTGATTTCGTCTGTTTCCCGTCGATGAGTGTTCCGCTAGCTTCTTTCCCCGGTAGGTTCGCGGGAACGCGGGGGCGTGCGAACGTGCACGTGGCGCCCGGGGAAAGATTTTCGAGAGCTGGATTTTTCAATGCCAACAACAGCTCAGCTGGCTGATACTACACGAGCACGTGAACGGGTTCCCTGGAGCGCCTCGAGTAGGCAAATGTTTCCCTTTGCCTTTCCTCAAGTCAACTGTTTCTTCAATCCGGTTAATAATTTGTGTAAGAAATGATGCAAAGGAAAGACTTTCCACAATATATTAATTCTTATCATATTAAATACGATATTAATCAGATATAATGTTAATACGAATTTGAAGTATTTAGGATTGATGGAACGCAGGTTCGTAATCTAGAGTTGACACCTGAGCGGGGAATCGTTTTCCCGGCGCGGATTAGCCGAGGGTGGGAAATAAATTGCGAGAATGCTGATACGAGCTGCTCAATCGAATCAGTAACTGGAGGAGGTAAAGTAAAGTCTAACGCCGCGCGGCGCGGCGCTACTCGCCGGGAAGATGGTCTGACAAATGACAGCGGTCTGTCTATCCCGAGACCAATGAGTCGTCCTTATCAGCCGCTTCAACGCGCGCAGCCCTCTCTCGATTTTTCCCCAGTTGGAAACGGCGAAAAAACTGTCGGGTCTATCTATCGATATCACTTCACTGCCATGGTGGTAGACTGATGGTAGAAAAAACAACAGGGTAGATAAACCTTTCTCTCTTTTTGTTCGACTCCGGGATACCATTGCCCCACGTTCAGATTAAACGAGAGTAACAGCAAAAACCGATTATCCATTTCAGTAATTATTTCCTTATTGTATGGAATTTTTATGTAATTACACCAGGATATAGAGTAGCCAGATTGATTTTTATATGATCGTTATGATATGTAAAAAGTAATTTACCAAAAATTAGAAATAATTTGTAGCAAATTCTATTTGAATAAATATGTGTACACAAATTTTGTATCATTTCGTGAGATCAATTAGTAATCATGCAATGAACAAATACACAATAGAAAAAAGACTGGCCAAAAATGGTAAATTAATAAAAACAATTAGAACAAACATATACTTTCTGCGTTAATACAAATCATTTTTTTAATCATCATGCTGAAAACATTGACTATGTTATAATATTTTGATTGTATATTCAGGGCTAGACTAATATACTTCGCTCCTTTATATCTATTTTTTGTTACCAGTGGTTGAATGAATGATACGTTATTATATGGTATGGAAACTGTTATGTTAGCCACAAATGGTACATCTACCCTATATGCCAAGAAGAAGTGATCGGAGCTTCTTGAAACAAAAATGCGCGCATTTTCCACGAAGTCGGAATTCGCAGCCACGGCGGGAAATGCTCGTACTTGCAACGTATGAAACAGCTGGATCAAACAGTGGCTCACACATAATTTAGAGAAAGGAGTACTGCACAGCATGGGGGGAGGATACAAATCCCTTAAAAAAGTCAGAAAATCTCGCGGAGAATGAGATTGTGGGAAACGAGTCTCGGGCTCCGTCGTAACCGCAAAAAGATAAAGAAGCCGTCCAGGTCCGCGTCCATGAATACGTTCGTTCGTTTACCACGGCCAGGCCCGAGGATCCAATCAGGCCGCGGGTAAAACGAGAAGCTAAAAACTACAATTCTCGATTCCATTCCGCGGTGTAACTTCGTGCCCAATAACACTTGCATCAATAACCCATCCGGGGCGAGATATCCCGTATCCGCGGATGCACACGGCGCTTCTCATATCTGCGAGGAACAGTCGAAAAGCGTGCGGCGGCGGTCGCGCCTTATCTACTCGAAAAATCAGGAGCGTTTCGCGTATTAAAACGGGGCCGTTATGCTCTTCCCACGGCCCCTCTCCTTTTTCTTTCCCCGGGAGTTCGCCTCTTATTTCCCACCTTATCGGTTCGGATCTCATAAATTTCACGGAAAACGCGATTAAGCGGCCCCAGGTTGCGCCCGGCTCGCCCCCACCCACCACGGCTAGTTCCCGGCGTACCGCCAACCCCCTCGGCGACCCTTCCAATCTAAGTATTCAAATGAGAGGACCCACCCCTCCTTAACGTCGTATAGCTTTTTACAATCGTCCTCCTACGACGTTCTCCTTCTTGTTACTACCGTCCACCCCCTTTTGCCCTCCGCGCTTCCAATCCGCGCTGACGCTTAGAAGGCTGCCGGTGCCACGGCGCGAGGTGGAAAACTGCGAACGCTCGGAGAAGTGGCTCGACTACAAACACAATTCGAATTCTCCGGTTGATAAAGAGACTCGGTGCTCGGTGGAAGTTACGAACAACAGATAGATTCGAATGTTTGC
>SMSR01013803.1:0-18526 GCA_019453355.1 Ceratina japonica | reverse complement strand
TGAGGGAAAATTGTCTCGACAAGCTGGAGACGTGAATATTCACTATAGCACTCACACAAACGACTCTTGATGACGCACAGTCATAAGCATTAAGAAATGCATGGAATGGAGACTTTCTCGCATTGCGTCATAATATACGAATAATTATTTTCAAAGAATTCTAATAATCCTGCTTGTATTAGAAATATTCGAAAAATATTTGTACGAAGTTAGTTATTCTTCTAAGCGCGTGTACCATGAACACGGGCCGCCCTCACAATTCATTTCATCATAAGGAATACATTTTTTACAGCAGCAGCTCGGCACGAGTGCTGCCATAAACTTCGCCACCATTTCATTATTTATTTAGCCGGCGCGACTACGACGACGGCTTCGTACCAGCTATCTCTCACAAATTTCCCATCCGGCAATTTTCCCGTGGTTTCCCGAGGTATATTAAGTTCCATTCAGATTAAACCGCAATTAATTAGCCGTCCCCTGAACGATTTTCCAATTGATCTTCGGACGTTGACGACGTCCCCGACTTCCAAGAAGTTCGTTATCCCTTCGCCCTTCTCCAGGAATTCAGGAATGAGTAATGAACTCCGTTTGCAGTTGTATTATTAAAGCTGCACCCCTCAAGGTCAAACTGACTATTATATAACGAAGAGTGAATTTCAAATTCATTTAGAGAAAATGGTACTTTTTTTTAAAGTATATAAGAGAGAATACTTAGTATATAACAGAATACTTAGTATATGACAGAATGCACTGGGCATTTCTTAAAATAGAAGTATATAATAGAAATCTACTACGGAATCTGTTAAATCTTGATGGAATCCTTTGACGTTTTCTGAGAGAAGGAAGCGTGGGTGCATTCGAATAACCTAGTGACTCGAATAACTCGGCTTTAAGCTCTCACGTGAGGATATCTATCGTTTTATCGATCGTCCCGCTCAGCTCGAATCTGTCGCCAGGACACGTAGAACGCGGGGGCGGCGTGTGTGCGGGGCACACGTACACGGAATAGTGGAGGACTATTCCGGAGCACCGACAGCAAAACCGCAAACACGCGGCTTGGCGCGACCAAACCTCAAACCAAAGCCAAACACTATGGCTGCGAGGGTAAGTAGAGCTTATGTAGTTCGAATCGGAGGGATGAATCGGGCGGAGGAGGTGGCGGCGGCGGTTGGAACGGGGACGGAAACAACCGAAGGAAACGCGCGTGCTGCAATCGGAGACGCAGACACTTTCTAATTGGATGCGCGGAGGAATCATCCCCGGGAAGAACATTTTCGACATTCTCGTTAGAGACCTTGACGAACGATTCGTTAACGCAACGCTATTCCCCGAAAAACTAAAGACGACCTACGTTGTCTCTTACGAAGATAAAAGTTATTCAAAAACATTATTACCAGACAGCGAATATTTGTGCAAAAAATTCGGAGATACATATTGTAATGCAAATTGCAAAAAATAATAAATAAAAATATGTGCACATTGTATAATTGGTTTCACTATTTTTCGTATATTTTTGCATGTATTATGGATATATTCTGTTTATATTTTGCACATACTTTGTATATTTTTCTAAGTGTCTTGTATATTAATTTTCCATGAAAATTCGCTGTCTATTTATTAAATTCTATTACATTCATATTCTGAGATAGAATTTGTAAAAATGATGATGTTTTTCCATTTCGGATCGAGTATCACACAGTGGAATATTTATATTGAATTATGCTTACACTATGGATTAGCAAGTTGATAAATTGAAAATAGTATGGATTGAACATGAGTGAAATGTTATTTTATTGAATAAGAACGAGGCATTCCTTAAGGATTCAAATGAAGAAAGTTCGCAGCCAGAAAAAGAACGACACGAAGACTCTGGGTCGACTGTAATTTACATTTGATTTGCATTCGGAGGGCACGGATCGATCACGTGCAAGAAATTGGCCGATTAAGAAGATTTCGAGTGGAGTCGGGAAGAAATTCGTCGCGAGATTTATAGATCGGGTCAGTTTAACATTCAAGTCTCTTTTAACCAGACATAGACTATTTAATAATCAATATAAGTGATAGTTATTAAAGTCATATAAGCTGTAAGTACATCAATATAATATTGAATCATTTCATCCTAGTACCTATAAATGTCTCCAACAGATTATTATTTCCATAACTATTTTCCATTAAACTCATTTAATAATTTTTCCTAAAACACTAACTTTTGACTCGTCATATGCATTAGAAATACCTATGTATGACAAATCAAACTCAGTGCAATCATCTTCGTTTTTACTAAAATAATGCCAGTAGTTGATAGGCGAGACTTAGATCGCGTTAAGAGTGCAAACGCGAGAGTCAAAATCCTCGCGGATAGTAATAAAAAACGAGGAGAAACGGTTCTGCGGCTTCGGCCCTCTTATTCCCCGGCATTTTCGCTTTAAACTCGTAAATTGCCACAGTCAGAGTTCGTACGCTCTTCCTTCGGCACGATTGTCGTTCCCTCTCACTCCAATCTCCTTTTTGTTCTCCCGCCGAGCCGGCGCGTAATCATTTTAAAAGTGTCGCGAGCGGCAATATTTTCCTTTCCGCGTATCGCGGTAACCTACGGTATATATATATACCTAAACGTTTGTCCCAGTAGAGAAGTTACCAATTCAATTTCGCTCGGTAATCTTCTTCTGGCGGAGCTCCGCGCGCCGCCAACCCGGAAGCAATAATGATCGTTAGGTCGCGACGCGGCAAGTGTCGTCACCAATATAAACGCCACAGTATTTTGTAATAATTCCAATTTGAATTTTCGCCGTTCGCCTAATAAGTGAGAGCTGATGGCTCGCTTTGACGTAGCCACGATTATAAAGCTAATTATAATTCCGTGTCACTTTAAATTAGCAGAAATTCGCGCAGCAGAAATGCAAGTTTAATTCCATCTTCGTTTGTGTAATAAATTATGACTCCTTGCGTTTGTATACGAATGATTCGAAGAATTAAGCTTTTTATTACAGCATGTCTTATTCTTTTGGCAGAAATCTTAATCGATTAATTTATTGTTAAATTTTAAACAGTGAGAAAAATGAAATTGCATGAATTTCGTTTGTGGAGAGCAAAGAGTAGTACAAAAGGTATAATCGAAATTGAGAATGTTTTGCTAAAAGGAATCGGGAAGCGTTAGTCGAAATTGATTATTGAGAGCTCGCGGGTAAAATCGAAGCGAAGGACGAATTCGTTAATGCGTTTCTTCGCACGAGTTCACCTCGAATTGTTGTTGTTATTATTATTCAGCGATTCCGCCCTGGCGTACATTAAACCGTGCTCTGGGCACGTTTCCGGCTGGGGAAAAAAGATCTCGATGGCTCGTTGCCGCGGACGTTTTGCCGGCAGGCGTATCGAACCGCGAACTGATTGGACGAAAATGAATTTCGTGCGCGGAGCATAATGGACGGGCGACGATTAAATTACTGGGACTTTGAAACGAAAACGAAATCTTCGTTCCTGGCTTGTTTCAGAGTTTCTCTTTCGGACAATGAAAGCCGCGGGGCGGAAGCATAAGCAGAGGAAATGAACTTAAAAATCGCAGAAAGGTGTCCATAAAATAGAATTCTATTTTGATTTCGATTTCGCGCTCGGACGTTGCAATACGCCGTTATTTATGCGCTCGCCGTATATTTGATAGTTTCCTTTGAATTAAGCTTATACGCAACAATGCAATATGCAATACTTTATTGCAACACGTGCGACGATCGAGCGAAATAAATTCACAGAAAGTACTTCGTATCCGATCCGCCTGTTCGAAGCGCCGTTTCTACATGGCCCGCCGGAATCTAAACGCTCGTTCAATTCTCCAAAACGTCCGCGCCTCTCTCTCTCCCATAAATAATGCGTTAATATAAATTTTAATCTCTCGTCGCCTTTCCTGTTCGAGATGAAAATTCGTTTCGCCGTCAATGCAGCGTCTCAAATATGTAACTAAGGATTCATACAACTTTAATATTTAAATAAATGCGAAGCATATTATAGAACGGATTCGTCAACATTTCTTGGGGACGGTTTCTCGTCCTCGTTATCTACGGCTCTTTAATATAACTTATCCGCGAACGGAGCCCCAAATCAGCTGGAAAATCCTATTTCCCCGCATAAAAAAAATCCAATTCTCGCGCAAAGGAATCAGGGCTGCGCGTCCGTCAAACCGGAATTCAGATCGACAGGGGGTAACGTAAGAGCTTTAAAATGGCGAGGATTTTCGACATAGGCTTTTCGAGAGCGACAAGTCTCCGTGTAAAAAAAAAAGCGGGCGGCCTAAGCGCGAAGGCCGCCGCCTGGCTCGGTCCCATCGTCGGGTTTAAGCTCCGGATGGAGGGCGACGCGACGCGGAGGAGCTTTTCGAATAATAGGTGAAAAAGAAACGTGTGCGCGACGGCAAAGTGCCGAAGTATGTTCCACCGTGTTCGAACTAATCGATGCGTTAATCTCATGGCCTTTTATCCGTCCCCCTCGCCGCCCCGCCACGGGGTTGCCGCCCTTTTCCGATCCAACCCCGTTCCGTTCCATCCCCCGGCCGATGGAATATTTTCTCGCCGTCACAGACGACTTCTACATCCAAAAAAAACGAACATAAAAAATAAGTAGGTGAAGTTCGTCCCGCACTTCTTTTTTTTTTAATCGAACTGTCATGTGTTACAGTTTGTATATCAGTAGAAATCCAGAGATCTGGTTATTGTAATTAAAATAGACTGATCGATACGGTTATTGGTATCGCGGCATGAATGACAAGACGTCGATGGACTTTTCATGATTTTGTTTCTTATTCATGCCAACGTTGCAACAGACGTTTCTTCCCTTCTGGTGAAGATTTAATAAGTAGGTCAGACAGCCGGTTAGCGATTTGAATAATTGGTAAAGTTTATTCTGGTTTGGATGTAAAGCGGTGTGTAATTCGACGTAAAACATAATCTTGTGATTAAGAAAAGTTGCGAGTTATTTAGCCGGTAGGAAAGCGTACCACGGCGAGGAGGCGTGGTAGAGGTTATTAATGTTTGAAGTTTCGCATCGCGATAAATACGTCGAAAAAAAGGGTCGTTTTATCGAGTTAAGAAATTGATTTGCCAACGTTAAATTTAATCAGAATCGTCAGGGGGGAAACTCGTTAGGGGACTGGACTGCGCGATGCCAAACTGAGGTAAACATATTTCGGACGCAACTATGTGTAATTAGTAACGAATCTAACTTTCAACTGTGTACTAGGTCAGAATAGTTGATACGTACGTAATTGAGACTCTAAACGAGTTTGCCTTTCGCACGAAAAACAAGTGAAACTTTACTGTCGGTCGTATCAAATATTCCACACCTTTGATCAACACGTGGATATTAATGTTGTACGAAACCTTAAATAAAACTAATGACAAAGCATGGTCGCAAACATAAGCAAAACCTTAATAGTTACTAGATATTACATTAACCCTTTCGAGACTGTTGGGACGCATATATCCCAGTCAAGTTACAGAAATCTGTCTCGAAAGGGTTAATAGAAGAAGCACTGTACACAATTTTAGAAATTTTGCGAGCCTATTAGAAAATCTATTCCATCTTAAATTTTACATGAAACGCGTTCTCGAAGGCTGAATTAATGAATAAAGATAACTGGCAATTAAAAGCAACTCATGAAATTTGCATGAGGGAATTGATTACTACAAATTGATTTAAATCCGGTTGAAGTAGGAAGTCAGAGGGATAACGTGAGGAGTTCCGGGAGGAAACGATTATTCTATTACCGGTGATCGAATCGTCGAACACGCTCCGGGGATTATGTAACGGAGTCGCTAATTAATTAGAAATGTGCTGCACGAGACGTAAAGAAATTCGACGTCAGCCAGGTACACGTGTCCGCCCGGCCAGACGTAAGCACGCGTGTACGAACACGCGGTAAATGTGATTCACTGGCTGTTAATTGAAAGGCTGCGCCGCGTCGCATCGGCCGGGGAAACTGAATGCACCTGCACGCTTAATTTGCTAAAGCTTATTCCGCGAATGCTCGTTTAATTAGCGGAATCCGTTTGCGAACTGCGATTAGAGTTTGCACAACTGCAAAGTCCAACCTGCTATACGCATGCAACTTTTGTTACGGTCCCGATCCCTCGTTGTTGACCCACGGATTTCCATCAAAATTACTAATGATTAAAATTATACCTAAAATAATTATGATTCGAAATGTGTGATGATATAAGGTTTTCATGTCATTTTTTATAGTTTTCGAGTAATCAATCGGTCTGAAGGGGTGAAGTAGGTAAATAAAGTGTTTGCGTGATGCAATAATACCAGTCAGATTTAATTGTTAAATTTTATTAATCAATAAGAAGATATAAGAATTGGGAGACTATTCTCGGTGATGAAACCTTCCTTATATCAGTCAGCTGTCTTGAGCCCAGGTGTACGTAGCGCAGATTCATTCAGAACTGGAGAACTTCTTGAGTATGTAATCAGTCTCTTTGAGAAATACCGTGACGTTTGCCGGTCTTCCCCATGAATTATGACCTCGTGACTTCAAAGGTCTTGATTGCTAAACATTTGTTCTATCATTCTTTCCAGCCTTTATAAAATCTTAATTAGGAACTCTCTCTGTGGTTCACAAATACTAATTAATTCTGGAAATTCAAGTATATATTTTTTCATATAGTAACTTCATTTATTTATTCTTTCATTAGCAATTTGTATTTTATAGAAAAATTTGATGTTCATACAATATAAAGCATATTATAAATTTGTCTGATGTTTTCTATAAATTCGACAGCATGAATACTTTATTTCTGCAGTATTTTCATAAGTGTTTTGGAAAAATCGTTTGGTAGCAATTACGTAAGTCGCAGAATCTCGTCACCCTGAATTCCTCGCTGTTTCCAAGATCTCCGGGTGCGTGTTCCGGAAGAGGTGGTCCTCATTTTCCCGACCGTTGACTCTCGATAGCCTCACGGGGTCTCGCCTTCTCCGAGACAACCGGCAGACAAGGACAAGCTGCCATCGTCCCCGTCGATCGACAGAAATTGCACCGATGCGACGAGCTCGTGAAATTTTAGTGCCGCGGATCTTCGAATTGTTCTCTTCCTACCCTCGTATTTCTCACCCCTGCTTTCTTTTATACTGTTTACACCGTTTCTAGAAAATTAGGAGAACTTTTATGCATAACATTGGAGAAGCTTTCACGAGCTTTCAATTTGCAACAATAATTAATTCGAATCCAATGCTTAAAAAAATGTTGGAACCATCAGACTCAGAAATCTTTGTGAATTATTAGAGTTTCTCTTCTTTTTTATTGAAGACAGGTTCGTATTGCGTGAGATGAGATTCAAGGACAAATGTATAGGAGCAATTCTTGCGTTTTATTCCGTATTTGCTTGATAAGAGTCGGCGAGTAGCTACGTGTCCACCGAGCCGGTGTCCACCTGTTTGTTTTGCGGAGAGGGCTCGTTTGCATGGCTCCATCGATCGTCGCGTCGCGAGGACTCGCGATAATTGAATTGTGAATCCAATCAAGTGGAATGGCCTGTCGAGATTACGAAAGAGATCGCCGCGAGTGTCTCCATGTCGATTACAATTGACTGATATCCACTTTAAAACAAGACGAGATATCAAAGCGCCAGAGCATATTTGCCATGTAAATCTAAATAAAACTGTAAATACGTACATCAATATAATCGATTTCCAATAAATATATATATGCACAAATAAATGTATGTACACAATTCAGATTATATCATAATATTAACTTAACAATAGTTTCCATGGGAAATGAATTGATTAATACAAAAAATGACTTCGCCTATAATTATCCATTGTGCCAAACGTGGGAGCCATTGAATTATTAATTATTTGGCGAACTAAATATGGCGACGTGTCCGGTTCATTGAAATTTCCCTTTTAATTTATCCGAACAATTATTTTCATCTATTTGCACGCGCAGGCGGTTATCAGGTATTAATTTTAAGAAGAAAGAGCCCGGAAACCGTGTGTATAAATTCGTATCAGTCTATTGCGAGCGCGGGATTAAATCAATCATAGCTCTCGAACGGGACACAGGGCTGGCAATCATTTTGGATCGCGACATCTCAACATGATGTGTGTACAGCGTTCATACAGTGGCGATGTGCATTGCCCGGACGCGCCACACCGCGCTGCAGCGATATATCATTTCCATCGATTAATCGAAACCGCTAGCCGAGGAATTCCGCAAAAAAAAAAAAAAAGAAAAACTTTCACAATGCTCGTGAAATATACCGCCAGGTTTTTTCCGAAGGAAATCCCATTGTCCAACATTCCATTTTCCCCGTTTAATCGTACGAGATAATTATATAACGATAAATATAAATTAAATAAAACGGAAGGTCGTTAAATAAATTCTGCTGGTTTCAAATAAAAATTATGGATGATAAGGGTTAATCACCGGAGTTTGAAAAAATGACACTGGGAAAGAGTCATGGTGTACGATTGATCGAATCGACGTGGTAACATATTCCCTTGTTAGGCACGAAGTCAAATCGTTCTCAGACGTCTATTGTTACGTTCGGTGGCCCCGATTGCGACGCTATAACACCGTGTATACACCCGACGTGTGTACATTCCTGCCGATGTATTGTCCGGGGTCGAGTGTCGGCCACAATGGATCCCGGTTGCGGAATCGATCGATCCTGTGTGTATACGAGAGAGTGGAAAGAGGAGCCAGTAGCGAGGGTGGAGTAACAGCAGCAGCAGCGGCGTCGGCGTCGGCAGGAACTATGGATAGAGGAAAAGAGAGAGAGAGAGAGAGAGAGAGAGAGAGAAAGGGGAGCGAGTGTTGGGAGGCAAATCAGCGGCTCCGTAGATGATCACTATAGATGGGATGAGAGCATATTAAGGAACGAGGAGCAGCCAGCTTCCAGCTGTTGGAAGTTTTATTAAAAATCTGGCCCCGAGGATGATGGATATTTCTACGGCGCGGAGGAGGAGAGGGGGACGACCGGCTTTGCGCTAAGATAGCTGCGGGAAGAGGAAAAAGGAATCGCGCGTAAGACGGAAACAAGTCGAAATAAAAGGATGGGCTTCCTTCGCCGGTGTCTCGTTTGAAAAATCAAAGGCCGTATCGTTGAATGGTGAAAACGAAGGTATGCCATTTAGAGGAGGTCGGGTTCCGTGTGGAACACAGAGGAGGATCATGGTATTAAAATACATATAGCGAACGGGGGAGGTTCTTGATAGAAAACAGAGTCAAACGTCAAAATCGTATGAACGTCGGCTGAAAATTAAAAGGAAGAAACGGAGGTACAGAGATAGAGCTGAGCTTCGAAATTGGGAGCGGAACGAGTCTGTCGGGGTTCGTCATCTGCCGGAGACAAAGATATATTCTTTCAATCGGTGAGTAGAAGCCAGAGACGCCGGGGGAGCCGATACAAATCCGTCGAATGGGTTAACGTTGGATTCAAAGAGGGATCGTCGAGAACCCCGTCGCCAGCCTTCGATATTACGATCGTTTATAAAAAGCTAATTCCGATCCTAAATAAAAAGGGAATTTGACAAATGTGATTATCACTCGTACCGTCGGATAACGTGGGAATCGGGAGAAATGATTAAAAAAAAAAAAACAATGGCGCGGGACAATGCGCTCATTAAGTTAGCGCGAGACAAGAGAAATCGATCTCCGTGCAAACAAGGGACGTTCCGTAACAGACAAAATCGACTGATTGTGAGGTAGAAATCTTTTGTCAGTGGAAAGCCCGTGAGATGCTCGCGGGATGCCTTGGCAGGTAGTCTCAGGTTTTGAGCGCGGCGGGCGAGAGACGGCGGGGTGGCTCCGAGGGAAGTTCGAGAGGGTAGTGAATTAAAGCGGCTCGTCCTTCCTAACGAAGTCAACACGCCGGAGCGGGCGCGGGGAGCGGATGAGGCCGCCTTGTCGAGCGGAGACTGGTCGTAACAAGCGTAATCTTATATAAGGCGGCGGGTCGGGGGGCCGAGGGGTCAATTGTAGGCGACAGGTCGGGGGATGATGGCGGGAAGGATGGAATCCGATGGGAGCAAGAAACCTCAGACCGCATTGGCTCGAATTATGCCCCGCGTCCCTTTTTCGCCTCTTTTCTGCTTTTGACTTTTCCGTTCGAGGCCAATTCCGATCATCGCGGGATCCCGTGTCATCAAAATAAAGTAACGTACTCTTGCTTTTTCTTAGACAAGTAACAATTTCTCTTCGACTTTCTTTCGAAAATGGGTAAGAATCTTGGAGGCTCTTCGGGCGGAGTCCCTTTGTTCGCAACCTATTAACGATTCATTCAATGGAGGCTACGGGAAACGATTCTTATTGATCAAAGAATTTCGCTCGTACCTTACGACGTCTAATTTGCCAGTGGTTGTATCCGTGATCGCTTCATCTCTCCTCGGCGCAGGTTCTCGTCCTTTTTTCCCCGGCGGTCCACCGATCAGTAACGGTGCAGTGGCTCTAGGCACGACCCACCTACTTCGGTTCCCATTAAAATGATAAAATAATGTTTGCGATGGTAAGTGCCACTAAAGCCCGCCGCTTAACCACACCCGCCGCGCTGCCGCCGGTCCCTCGATCCACCTCCCCCCTCGTAAAGAAGCCGACACCTCTCGACTTTGTACCATCTTGTCGAACCACTTCTCGCTCACGCTCGTTCGAACCCCCCGCTGCTGCTGCTAATTTACGAACGCCGCTACTCAAGTTCGGCGACGAGTAATCGATTTACGGGCCGGGTTGAGGGGTCTGGAAGAATATAACGGGGCCCCCCCTGCCGATGAAAGATTCGCTTCTAGGGTCTGTCAGCTCGGTAACCCTGTTATGTCAACGATATTGGGATTCGTAATTGCCGAACTGCTGATTCTGATAAGGAAAACCAAATTATATATACCAGGAACAGGTATTGCCAGATCGTTAAAGTCAGCCTAATGGAACTTATACTTTTCGTAACACTTTTTAAGATACTTAACCCTTTCGAGACGGTGCCTTTTCAAAATGAATATTAATTACATGCACTTTTAACACATTTTTTAATGAACGATAATTTATTTTATAGAAGCACAATTATAAATTAATTTATATATAACCTCCTTAAATAGTAAGAATAATTTTGTGAGAAGTAAATATCTTTGAAATACGAATTTATGTGAAGTTCTTGTACGAAATGGAACTAGGGTAGACGCTTTATCGGCCGCAAAAACTGCCACGTACCCAGAGCCAGTCAGCCAGCGCAGCCAGGGATTCCCTCATAACGCGCTACAACGATATATCCCCGTCGATCCCTCAATCATCCCCGACTCAACCGACAACGCGACAACGTTAAACGATTAAGCTCAGTTCCGGTGAACAGCCGGGCTCCCCGTTACTCCCTAAGCGGGCTGAGGATTGCTCCGCGAGATGGGAAAAGGAGGAGATTTAACGGACCGATTAGCCCGAGCGCGTCGAAACACTTTTCACCACTTCAACGGCACAGATTTTCGTCAATCCCCTCCGTCCTATGAGCAATACCGTTTTCAACAACCGACGCCTGACTAGTTACAAAAACTGTTGACGCGTATGCGCGTTTTACGGTACAGTATTTCCCGTGTTTAAATGAAAGATGAAACCAGTTTTATTACCGAACTGCAGATTTTATGGATTTATGGCAAAAGTACGCGTGTAAAAAAAAACGTAAAAAATACTACGCTGGGTGTTCGCGATAATTTAAACTATCCATTTCATCGTAAGCGATAAATATTACAAAAATATCGGACAGGAGGAAGGTAGAGTGTATTTGATTTTTTATTGAATGTTATATTATATATATATATATTATATTTTTTATTGAATACTATATATTATATTTTATAAAATAACTCACCCCGTATATCATATACACGAATATATATGACAACCTTAGGTCAAATTCTTTGGTCTCCAAGATTATACATGGTCAGAAAATAAATAAATCATTTAATAATATTGTATTTACTAGCACGAAGGTTAGGCTAGGTTGGGTTTGATACTGAACTAGTTGGAACACCCTGCATGTCAGGAACTTGAATAGTAAAATGCATACTACAGCGTTTGAACGATTACAGGATATCGTTAGTAATATCATTTCTTAAAATTCTACTAAAACTTTTATTTTCCATAAAAATTCGTAGTCTCTTTATTCGTTTTCGACTATAAAAAAGGTAGTAAGAATTAATAAATCCTTGGTAAAAACCGGTTCACTTAATTCTCTGGGCCGAAGTTATTTAAATCGATCTTTCCTAAGGACCGCTGCATAATTTAAAATATTCGTTTGCAGTAATCCGTTTCCTGCCAAAGTTAACTCTCTCATTTGGAGTTATTTAAATCAGTAGCCGTCAGTATTTGGGGCGTAAAAATAGATAAAACGTTCGTACCTCTTCCGTTCCTAAACTAACATCGAAATTGTCCATGAAGAACGCATAAATGAAATGAATCCGACGAAAAATGGCGGCCCGTGAAAAGGGGGTCAACGGAAGCCCGGATCGCAAGTATTTTCGTCGGGAAAATACTTTGACGCGAGTGAAAGAAGATTGAACAAAAGAGAATGGAGAGCGGAGGGCGCGCGGTATCCTTCTTTGCATGGTCCCGGCGCCTCGAGAGGAGAAGAGGGTAGGTGGGATACGGGGCTCATTAAACCGGGAATGCTGATTGCGTTAGCCCTCGGCAAGTCATTCCGCCGTCCCGGCTTGCTAAATGACCGTGCATTTCGGTCGGTTTCGCACACATCGATCCCGCCCGCACACGTAAACAGCCCCGCGCGAGCGCGGCACGTGCGGTTAACGCGTGTGCGTGCATCGTATCTCGCGATCGGAAAGGCTGACGGCGTAACCGCGCGCTGCTTATTGCACGACTTTAATTGAAACGAACGCCTCAATTAAGTTTCATCAACTCGCGCCATCTAGGCGAACTTGCTAATGAAATTACTATCATTTTCACGTTTGATAAAATCTTTTTATCCGAATAATTCAATAAAAGCGATAGTGGTCGCTATTTTTATTTACAGAGCGATTAAACTTTTGGAAAATTTGTGAAGGGAAAACGTTGGTCCGAAATTAGCTGGGGAGGTTCAAGGAAGGTGTCAAAAAGTCGCACGATCCCACCCCTCCCCTTTATCCTCCATCGAGTTCGACCTGTCGTTTTGCTCGGTTATTAAAAAGCTTTCAACTGGCGAACCGCGCCTCATTCCACGCGTCGACGCCCGTCCGTCCTCTCTCTCTACACGGAAAAAATGTTTCGCCGACCGCGAGTGCTTCCGGTGGCGGTGGTCGGGAAAAAAAATGTGGAATAGCGATGCCAGGAATGAGAAGGGAAAAGAGAGTCCACGAGCGGCGATTGAAAACCGCGCGTGTTGGTCGCGCCGCGAGCTTTTTTACTGCCAATCGACGGTCGCACGGTCATTGTCACCGCATCGACTTCTAAAGATTTTTCAAGCATTTTTTTCCCCAGCGCGCTCGATACCGCTGCATACTATCGATCGTTAACGTTGTCGAATTTCTGCTGATCCGTTGTACGTATGTTGAGAATTTTATTTGTCGCGGAGTATCAAAGGCTTCCGAGCGCGGATTCTGTTCCGCCAGAGTCCGTACATTCTTCAAATTAGAGTTCCAAATACCAATTAAATGGATTCAAATAAAGAAAAAAATTATTCATACTCTCAATTTAGATCTGTCCAGTTGCAAGTAAATAAATAAAAAAATTATTCTTACTCTTAATTTAGATCTGTCCAGTTGCAAGTAAATAAATAAAAAAATTATTCTTACTCTTAATTTAGATCTGCCCAGTCGCTCTTTTTTTTTGCCTTTTTATTTCTATTGTTTTTGGACAAACGTTTGTTACGCTTGGACTTTTTGGCCGGCGTCGAAGATCGTGGGTAAAAATTTTTTTCGCAGGATTTCGGGCTTTATGAATATTCATTCATTGTAACAAGTCGTAAGAAAATAACAATATTCGAAAGCGTGATAGCGCGAGTCGGATACAGGGACGTTGACAATCTGCTCAATCGCGTGTGCAAAAACGATCGGTTCCATACGGACGATGTTTACTAAAAAGCGGCGGGCTTTTTGTCCGCGGCTCGAGTTGCTCGGATTTGTGCGAAATAACTGTTTGGAAAAAAGTTAGTCGTTCGTTTCTAATTTCTTTTGTCCTCCCCCCTCTTCCATTGAAGTTTCGGTGATTCGTGATTGTTAGGCAGCGGATTTTTATGCAAAATGGAAGTTTTAAGGTGGTTAAGGGTCCATCCATTTGTAATACCCTCTTTTCTATATTTTTATCAAAAAGAATACAGCAATTTCAATCTTGTTCTCATGGAGCATCCATGAAATCATTATTTTCAAAAATTCATCACCGAGATATCAAGCCTGGAATCATTTCCATTATCCATCCATCTCATCGCTCTTTAATCCTCGCTACGGGCATTAAAACTCGAAAGACACGGATACAGAATATCCATAAATATCTTAACGGCGAAATTCCGGGACTGGCTAAACGGTTCCATAATTACAATTCCTCTGATACAGGGGGAAAACGTTTCTCGATCATCGGATCGAAGCTGCGTGGATTATGATCCGACGCGGCCGTTAAATGGCGTGCTAACGATTCACCTAACTCTAACTGCTCACCGTGGAAAAAAGGCTGCCGCGCGTTTTATTTTCATCTACTCTTTTTGTTCGTTGTTTTTTTTTTTATTTTCGTTCCCTCCCCCGGAGGAATTTTCGTTGTCGGTCCATTTCGCGCGACGAATTCGCGGAACGCGTCAATATATGCGCCGCCGCGGATAGCATCGCGTATTTTTCCCCCTCTGCCTCCCCTTCTCTCCTTTCCCATTGTTTTTTTTCTATGTTCATGTACAGTAAACGCCAAGAGTTTCCGTACAAGCTTAATTACAACTGTAATACATAAATCGTCAACTTAAATGAGAAAATGTAAAATTTTTATGTTTGTGTTTGTGATTTTGTGTGATCGTTTGTGAGTCTGAAAATGGAACTTTCTTTTCATTAAATTACATAACAATTGAATTTTAGTAAATAATATTTCTGAAGTAAATTCAAGTAAAAAATTGTTACCATGGATTGGCAATCAGTTTTTGCAAATTCATATTTTTATTACGGGAAACTATTTTTATATAAAAATTGTAAGAAAAGAGTAAGAGAATAAATATAGATTTGATTTCGTGGAGTTTTGTATGACGGTGTACGGGTAAAAAATGTTAGTGGGTAATACGTAGGTCACGTATTTATTTGTGGAAATTACAGAAACGGCATGGACGAAACCCGTTCCGTATCTCGTACTGCCACACCCACGTTTCACGTGATTTCCTTCGTTTTCGCTGCGACACGTGTTATTGGGATTGTCAGTATATTGCCCAGATTTTTTTTTCCCCCCCGTGTTGCTTTTTTCGTTTCCATGCTCCGTAATATTTCTGTGACTCTTGCGAGGTACACACGCGCATACGTGTGTGTATCAGTTTCTTTTTGTCGATGCTCCGGCTTCGATTCGTCCTCGTACGTTGCAATTCGCCTGATGGACTGGCAATCAGCGTTTAGGATCTAGCTTTAAAGCTATGATCATTTTACTAAAGGATGTCTTTTGATATTCCAAACATCGGTCCAGTTCGAGTATTTGTGAATGTCGAAACATTGAGAAAGAAGTTTGCTTGAACAGGATATGAACTATTTTTGTTTTTATATATATGTAGGGTTATCCAAAATAGATCATATGAAGTTTTTTTTCTTAATAAAAAAGCATACTCTTTTTAATTTTATTGTATTTTTTATTCAATTATCAGGTATTGTTCTATTCACATTCTATTATATTCTATGACAATTACTATGAAAATTAATAATCAGACAATTTTTATTTTTAAAAAGACAAATTTGCTTGAGCAGGATAAGGTACTTATAAAGTAATAAATATACGAATGTATAAATAAGCAGTTTATAATCTTTGCGGAATATGCCTCTATAATTTACACGGATTCATCTTCCGTATCAAACGAAACTTAATTTGAGATCAGGTTCCCGTGTAATTCCATACTTCTAATTTATCCTCCTCGTGTTTGAGAAGAAAAAATACCTCGCACTTAGAATTTCATGCATCCGCATCTCAACAAAGGCTTCTATTTAATTACGAGTTTGTATTATGAAATTTGAAATACTAACGAGGTGAAGTTTCCCTATAATGTTCATTTTACTCACAACAAATGTTCATTTTCCTTCCTTTCCACTCTGGTAACATTTATTGAAAATAAAATCACTTTGTTAGAAGGCAGAAATTAATGTAGGAAGATTCTTTACTGGTGCATCGAATTCTTAAAATTTTTTGTTTATTGTATTATTAATTGTTATTTCTTGTTATTTATTAATTGTTATTTCTGGTTGTAATTATTGTTATTTCTTATTATTTATGAACAAGATCTCTCGTAACCAAAAAGATTAGGAGACATGTGAGGCTTTTACTTTGCGCCTTACTGTCTTAACATTCCCTGGCCATCGCGAACCAAAAGATTCTCTCACTGACCTCTCAACGTCTCATCGTCGACTTTCCTTTCTCCTCTTTTTACGCCTCTCGACGGCAGCTTACGGCTTTTCTCTGTCCGAATCACGTCTCGCCAAGCAGGAATGATAGACGTGTGCTCGGTACTGCTCGGTGATTTCCTATAGCGAATATCGCTTCGTGTCCTGATTTCCTGACGGAACTTCCCTGTGACTGCATTTAAATTCCAATAAATAACAAACATTAAAAGGTTTTTAATTGTTTAACTATGGGAAAAGCTAAGAATGATTCACAGGAATATTATTGATCCACGTTCATAAATCACGAGTACCTAAAGGGACTAGCAAAGTCACGTGACGTTTCTAACACTTGACAGAAAGTTTTCTACTCTGTTATAAAAAGTAATGTAAAATATGAGTTTGCGAAACGAGAAAATTCATTCTTCCATGAGAAGACTTAGGTTTTAACGAGATTCTCTAAGTTCTGGTAGGACTTGCATATATCAATAAATCTGAATTACTATAAATTGTATTAAAAATGTTAAACACTGTATAGTCATTGACCTATGAAGAAAATGATGAACGATTTGCAGGAACGTTATTTGCTCACGTTCATAGATCACGGTTGTCTTAACGAGCATTCTCGACGCCGTGAACGGGAAAAGATTTACACGGGTTTCTCTCGTAGCTGTAGGTACGCACGTTGTTTTATTCCCGTCGAACTCCCCGGGCCATTTCTGCTCGCGACCGCGCTGCTAATTTTTCCAATACCGACGACGACGGGAGCAGAGAGGAGACCGAACGGAGTAAATTACGTTTTGGCACGGCGAACACTGTTAAAATGCGAAACAGTCGTTCGGCGCCGTGGACCAAACCGCGGAAAACATATATTCGCTCATGTAACGGGCAAGGAAGATGTATGACGCCGGGATAAAGTACACTCGCTGAAAGCTCGCCGAACTCCATAGATAAATCACGTCAACTTCTAATATAATCGGCGTATATATCAATCATTGATTTGATTAATTCGTCAGTTGTCTCAATTATCGAACACCTAATAAAAGATATTCCACAATTCAGCTTGACTGTTATGAATCGAAGAATCAGATGACGTTCCGTCACTTTTTATGCATCCATCGATCATCATTAATTTTTATATTTCATAACCAGACAATTTTAATTAGAATTAATGTACTTAATTTAGCATAGCGACTATTAAATGCTAAAAACTTGTTTAACTATTTAAGAATTATATTAAATTCTATCAGTTCATTTTTATTGTATAGAAATATTATATTATTATTATATAAAAGTATGTCGACATACAATTTAATTATTTAATGCTAGAAGTGGTTCGGAGTGAATCTTGGAATTAGAATTGTCTTTCATTGAATATGAGTTCTGTTTTGTCGGAGACTGTACAGCGTTCTCGATAATGTTTTCGTTTTCCATTCTCTCCAGGTCCTCTTTTTGCTTGTTCGCTCGTTTCCTCCCGGTCGTTTGGAAATCGCGTAGGTATCCGTGCCGCGGAGAGAATTTATCGAATCCCCCGTCGCGCCGTCGTCGTCGTCGTCGTCGTCGTGTGTTCGATGGGAACGTAAAGTCGTCGGGGCTGTGTTCGTTTCCTTTGGCGAGGACTTAAGGAACGAGCCACGGTGACTCCCGGCGAATCTCCCCGGATTTTCCGGGCTTTGCACCGGATAACGGGACCCGGTGTTAGCTCCCTGTTAATTTGCGGCTTCGAAAGGTGATTCAACTAGTTTAACGGCTGATTTTAATCGCCCGGGCCGCTACTATTTTCTCACCGAATCATGAGTCACCAGGGTTAAATAAATTTTTCCTCGAAACTCGTTCACTGTGAATAATACGATTAAAAAATTCAATAGATATTTGTTATAATTTAAATTATATATACTGGACTATCTGCAATCTATTTCCCTCCGGGTTCGACTGAATTAAATCTAAACTAACCTGACTCAATCACATACAGCAAAAATCAAGATTAAATATATTTTTATTTGAAATTCTTTCTATTGAATAATAT
>SMSR01013802.1:0-17416 GCA_019453355.1 Ceratina japonica | reverse complement strand
ATTTCAACTTGAAGAAAATAAATTGGCGATGTTGAATATAGACAATTACTTAATAAAAAGTCAGAAATAAATGTTTAATAACTTTGTTAACGTTTCAAGAATTTCCGAAGTTTTTATATACCTCCAGAAAATCCTTAAATTAGGCTAAGCAGGTAAATATTCGGACCGTTGATCTAGAAGGATCGTGGGATGTCAGGATGGCGTGACGTCGACGTTGCATCCTGAAAGAGACTTTCTCCCAAAAACCGTTACCCACGTCACACATCGTCGGCTTATCCGCTCGATCCCTTTCTTCTCCCGCTGAATTTCTTTACGGATTTAATTCCTCCTTTCTCGTTTTTTTTTATTTCTCTTTTTTCTTTTCTTCGACCGCTTTCACGACCGCGAAATCGTGAAACGGATTACGACCGGGCTCGGCAATTAAACCAAACTGCCTGACAGGATTTTGACGTCGATCTCCGATTCTTATTGAATGGTTTCCTGGTACGAGGGGGTTCGGCTTTTACAGAGGCGTCGGGAAGCCTTGCGGTAATTCTGCGGTGACCGCTCGGACCACGTGCCGCCGCGCGTTGTTGCACTGTCACGAGAGAGGAGAGAGCCTCCGGGGATTTATGAGATTACTGGTAGTCCGCCGAACAAGGGGATCGCGTTAACCAATCCGATTAGCAAGCACCATACTCAAAGATGCGACACAAATTCAACGAGACAGTCAATAATCATATTTGCACATTTTTGGATTATTATAAAAAATTTAATACTAATTATTATGTGAGAATCCCAATTAAATTATTCTATGAAAAACGTACTGATAATTATTATATGAGAAACCTAATTAAAAATAGCTATAGGCGATTATTTATGTAACATTGTTAACAATTTGTTGAGTGAATGATTTTTATGGGAGGTTTCAATTTATGGTTGCTATCAAGGATCGTGTCGGGGGCCAGGCGAGGCAGAATGTAATTCGTATCGCGTGGCTGGGTTGGGGCACGTATGGGGCCTCAAGGGAATCGTTAAAGAGAAGTGCAACGCTCGCGAGGCGAATTGGCCCGCGATAAACGACCCATTGTCCCGTTGCGTTCGGCACAATCGTTCCTCAAACAGAGACAGGTCCCCTTGCTTGCATTTCCTACATTAATATCGTTAACCAGGAAGAAAAAATTAACAAAAAAAAATTGCTGACATTTAATTCAAGATATAAAAGCCTCGAATTTGATCGTTAAACAAGAAAAGAAAATTAATAGAAAAAAAATTGCTGACATATAAATCCAGATATAAAAGCCTGAAATTAATTAAAAAATTGTTGATATGATTATTATTGATTATGAAATATTGACAAAATGCCTGATGGCGTATTTCAAGCAACAATTGATTAAATAATTGCTATAGTGATTTATGAAACCGGTCGCTGGGGGATTTAGGACTGTTTGACGACTTGTTACCAGCAACGGAGGCTGTTTGACAAATATCCGATGATTAACAGTGCGTAAAAGTTAGCCACGCGCTTTCTTGTCATTAGAAACCATCGGTGAAATCTCCAATCGTTGAACCATCCTGGTTCTCGCGCCGTCGTCGTCCCCGAGTTTCCATCGCGATCAAACGGTCCCGTTCCCTCACTTTCGTTCCGCGGACTCCCTTGCGAAACAGACCGTTTTAGAAATAAAAAAAAAAGGAAAAAAAACCAACCACGGTATTATTTTAACGACCGTTGCGTCACGGTTTCGCAATCTAATGAACAATCCCGTGGCGTTTGATAATAATCGTCGATTATCGGGTCTATTAACACACGTCGGCCATAACTAATTGTGAGAAACACCGTTATGGCAATTGTCTGCCTGCCTAAGTGTGTGACTCATAAATATGAATGCCGATTGTTCGCGGAAAATCGTGAAAAAAGTTTTGAATCGTGCTCCGGTTAAGGATGTTCCGGAGGTGTACAAAAACAATTCCATGTACTTTTGTCTCCGGTTGTACCTCCGAAACATCCTTAAGTTGGACGGAAGAATTCTGTTAACTCTGTTCGCTGTTCCCGCGGAAAACTGAATCATGCGATATTCCGTTAGGATCGAGTTTGAGCGAGCCGTCGGGGCGAGAGTAAAATCAATTTGCACGGTAAACGGAGAGTTGCACGAGATGCAATTTCGAATCGATTAGAATCAATTTCCCTGACGGAGTTTAACTCCGGGGATCGCACACGTGACGTGCCCGACCGGTTTCACCGTGATTGCGCGCGGACACAGAACTACGTGTGTATCTGCGCGTCACGGAACGTCCCGCGTCGCCCGTCGGAAGTCGTTCCGTTGAGAACGCGACTAGTTTAACCCAGATAACAGGATCCATCGGAGCGTCGCGACGCCGCGGCGCAATGAAAATCGACTACGTTCGACCAGCCGCGATTTCTACCCAAGAAGCTTCTCCCTCCACATCCCTTCCTGTTTGTCACGTCCAAAAACACACTAACAATAAGTCCTAGAAGGTTGTCTATTAAAATTAACCTACTTCAATTTCCATACTAAAATAAATAAATATATATATATTATTAAAACAGTGCATATACGTATATTATTAAAAAAGTGCATTTTTTAAGCTGTTTCATCTTGCACAATGACCTGCACACTTTCCGTCTGTACAATACAGGTTTCATTCATCACTTCAGTAAATCCTGATCTAAATGCATCAGAACCGCATGAGGGGGCAGCTGATAACAACGGTATAATAGCGAGCGAAAGATAACAGTAAATACTTCTGTTTCTCCCATTCCATTGTTCCCGAGGCCTCATTAGCCCTTAATAAATCACGCAGGCCTGTAAATCAGCGTCGGTGATCTTTTTCTAAATTAAGCCTCAGCTGCTCATTCATTAGACCGGTTCACAATGAATCCACGCCGCTTATCGCCCTCCTTCCTCCACTACTACTACTACTACTACTACCATCTATCCTATACTACTACATCTACTACTACTACTACTACTACTACTGCTACCTATCTTGTACTACTACCACTATTACAACTACTACTACTGCCTATCCTATACTACTACTACTACTACTACTACTACTGCCTATCTTGTACTACTACCACTACCTGTTAATGCTATTTTATCCTGACACGACTCGTTACCCCGACACTCGAAACGAGTCAAGACCACCGGCACCGTGTTTCATTCACGAGGCATGCGGACCGTTTTCCTCGTACAGACCGTTAAGGACGCCGGATTCCGGTTTTAGAGAAACGGACGACGGAGAAAACGAACTCAGGAAGGATCTCGTTTCCTCGTTCGATCACACAATGACCATCGCTACCAACCTCCCTCCCTCCCTCTCCCTCTCTTCCTCGTACAATATAGTACTAATAGATACTTGTTTATTATCTACCATCAAATCTGACAGAATGTCAGACAATTATTATATATAATTGGTGCTGGAGATGCATATAATAATTATTGCTGGAGATAGATATAATAATTATTGCTGAATAAAATTTTGACATGAGAAGGAAATTTGCATTGCTATATTGGAGATATATATATAATAATTATTGCTGGAGATAGATATAACAATTATTGCTTAATATTGGGAGTCATTAATTCGCCTGGCATAAAATTTGTCAGAATATCATACAATTAATATAAATAATTATTGCTGAATAAAATTTTGACATGAGAAGGAAATTTGGATTGCTATATTGTAGATATATAAATAATAATTATTGCTAGAGATAGATATAACAATTATTGCTCAATATTGGGAATGATTAATTTGCCTGGCATCAAATTTGTCAGAATATCATACAATTAATATAAATAATTATTGCTGAACAAAATTTTGGCATGAGAAGGAAATTTGCATTGCTATATTGGAAATATATATATAATAATTATTGCTAGAGATAGATATAACAATTATTGCTTAATATTGGGAGTCATTAATTTGCCTGGCATAAAATTTGTCAGAATATCATACAATTAATATAAATGATTATTGCTGAACAAAATTTTGGCATGAGAAGGAAAGTTGCGTTGCTATATTGGAGATATATTTAATAATTATTGCTGGAGATAGATATAACAATTATTGCTCAATATTAGGAATGATTAATTTGCCTGCCATCAAATTTGTCAGAATATCATACAATTAATATAAATAATTATTGCTGAATGAAATTTTGGCATGAGAAGGAAATTTGCATTGCTATATTGGAAATATATATAATAATTATTGCTAGAGATAGATATAACAATTATTGCTTAATATTGGGAGTCATTAATTTGCCTGCCATCAAATTTGTCAGAATATCATACAATTAATATAAATGAATGAAATTTTGAATGAAATGAATATCATACAATTAATATAAATAATTATTGCTGAATGAAATTTTGGCATGAGAAAGAAATTTGCATTGCTATATTGGAGATATATATAATAATTATTGCTGGAGATATATATAATAATTATTGATGGAGATAGATATAATAATTATTGCTGGAGATACATATATTAATTATTGCTTAATATTGGGAGTCATTAATTTTCCTGGCATCAAATCTGACAGAATATCATACAATTATTATATATAATTATTGCTGGAGATGCATATAATAATTATTGTTGGAGGTATAAATAGATATAATAATTATTGCTGGAGATGTATGTATACAATAATTATTGCTGGTAATAATTATTGCTGGGGATACATGTAATAATTATTGCTTAATATTGAGAATCATTAATTTGCCTGGCATCAAATCTGACACAATGAATAATTATTGCTGAATGAAATTTTGGCCTGAGAAGAAAATTTGCATTGCTATATTTATAGTATATTGTTCACTGATAAATGCGACACTATACATATATTTCTGTTAGGAAACATCGCATTCTTGCTGAAGAACAATGGAATGATAAATGATAATTGTTCACTGATTCCTGAATTGCATTGCTATCTCCGAATGTACGTTTTAACATGAAATTCAGTCGGCGGGTTTAATCCCGTCGGGAACAATCGGTCGTTGTATGCAAATATCTGGATAAAACAAATCTGAGATCCGTGAAATCGATTCGGATTCTCTTATTGGTTTAAAAAAAATCGAATTCGCAGCGATTAGAAGCCTCGGAAACGATAGTACGGTTTTGTGTGTGTGGTAGTGTTCGTGCGTGTAACAGTTTACGGCGGACTGGTCGTGGAAGTTGCTCACCTACATTGTAACAACGTTCACTGATTCCTCGACGAACGCGTGAACCGGCAGATCTCCGGGTTTCCGAACGAGATCCTTGAAATGGACACTCGCCGCTTTTACGAGGGAAACCAGAAAACAAGTGTCGCGAGTCTTCGGCAATTTCTTACTCATTTATTTTGGCTTAACAATTTTCAACATGGTTTCAATTCCAAATAATAAATTAAATTTAGAAATATTTATTTCCATTCTTTTATTAACATAATTTATTTATTATTATTCTTAAAATTATTAGCAGAGACAGAATTTATATAAAATATTGTAAATCTCGTATTTTATAAAATTTAGTATGAATTTTCTCATTCATTTTTAATAAATCTTCTTAAATCAAAATTTTTATATATTAGATAAATTCCTGATATAATAAATCAAATTTTCTATATAATAAATAAATTCCTGATATATTGAATATAATTCTTCGTAAATCAAATTTTGTATATAATAAATAAATTCCTGATATAATGAATCAAATTTTGTATATAATAAATGAATTCCTGATATAATAAATCAAATTTTGTATATAATAAATGAATTCCTGATATAATAAATATAATTCTTCATAAATCAAATTTTTTATATAATAAATAAATTCCTGATAATATAATGAATCAAATTTTTTATATAATAAATAAATTCCTCATATAATAAATATAATTCTTCATCAATCAAACTTTTTATATAATAAATAAATTCCTGATAAAATAAATAAATTCCTGTTATAATAAATAAATTATTTATACAATATACAAATTGTACTTATTTGAAATTAATTAATAGAGAGATTATTTGTATGACGTAAGTGAGACTAAATTTTCGACTATATCAGATAGTCGGAAACGACGTTCTCGAAGTGGCTGCGAACGACTGGGCGTCGCGCGGCTGTCAGAAATTAGAGAAATAATTGCTACACGTATAGTGATTAATCGCTGGCTCCATAATTACAGCAATTCGCGTACCATATAGGTAGCTATTCGCCGTAACGTTCGCCGGTTTCGCGAGTCGGCCGCTCGACGAACCTTTACCCGAGTCCCTCGTTAAAAGTTCGTCAGCTGACTACGAGCACGCGGCCGACTTTATGGGAATCACGTGCAATCGAAAGTTTCCACGATTTACGTTTACCGCCGTTTGAAATCAGAATAAAAACCCCGCGTATTTCACTCTGTCTATAAGCGATTTACAAATCTATTTAGCTCTAATCCAGTTTCTTCATTTTCTCTAGTCTCTTTTTATCATACGATTGCGTGCACTTATAGAAGGTTAATTAATTATTGTGATTTTTAACGATGATCGATATTTGAATTTGAGTTTTCCTTTAAACAAAAATGTTATTTTCACTTTTTTCTTATTAAATTCCCTTAGAAATAATGGCCAATAATGTCCCCATAATTTGCACTTTTCCTTAATTAAATTGCTTTACAAAAAATAGCCAAAAATGTCTCAATAATTTGCACTTTTCCCTAATTAAATTCTCTTACAAAAAATGGCCAACAATCTCCCCATAATTTGCACTTTTCTGTAATTAAATTCCCTTACAAAAAATGGCCAACAATCTCCCCATAATTTGCACTTTTCCCTAATTAAATTCCTCGTTTACAAAAAATGGCTAACAATTACCCCAAAATAATTAAAGTTCCAAGACACTTTACAACAATTGGCCAATTTTCCTACAAAAAATGGCCAACGATACGGTCATTCAACGTGTCATTCTCATAACAGAATGACAGTTCCACTGTACAAAAAATGGCCAACAATGTCCCCTTTAATTAAACCAGCTCCAAGACACAACAAAAAATGGCCAATTTTCCACGGCACCAAATTCACCAATCACTACGACTCTGAGCCTAGAAATCCAGCAATAATTCCCAAAAAGGACACTCGGGTTGCTCGCCCAGATCGTTCCTATCCCAACGGAATTCTCTTCTGACATTTACTTTGACATTTTAGGCTGGAAACATCGTGAAAACTCTCGTGGGAGATCACGAGCATCACGTCTCTTTAGCTAAAAGCACCGTCGTACAACAAACAGCACGTCACGTCTTCACTGTCCTCGAACTCACTGAAGCACACTTCACTCACAGTCGAGAATCCAGGACCGCGTGTACGTGGCGTACAGCGAAAAGTGAACTAACCGCGAGCGTGGAAGTAAAAGAAGAAGAAGAAGAAGAAGAGGAAGAGGAAGAGGAAAAAGAAGAGGAAGAAGAAGAGGAAAAAGAAGAGGAAGAAACGAGGAAGGGAAGAGAAGGTCGTAGACCGTGAAAAGGACACCAGGTAGCATGACGAGGAGATAATCAGTAAAAAGGAGCCAAGTAGTAGTAGATGAAGAAGAAGAAGATGAAGAAGAAGAGGAAGAGGAAGAAGAAGAGGAAGGAACGAGAAAGGTCGTAGACCGTGAGAAGGACACCAGGTAACATGACGAGGAGCTAACCAGTAAAAAGGATCCAAGTAGTAGTTGAAGAAGAAGATGAAGAAGAAGAAGAAGAAGAAGAAACGAGGAAGGACGTAGACCGTGAGAAGGACACCAGGTAGCATGACGAGGAGCTAACCAGTAAAAAGGATCCAAGTGGCAGAAGATGAAGAAGAAGATGAAGAAGAAGATGAAGAAGAAGAAATGTGGAAGGACGTAGACCGTGAGAAGGACACCAGTTAGAATGACGAGGAGCTAACCAGTAAAAAGGATCCAAGTAGTAGAAGAAGAAGAAGATGAAGAAGAAGAAGAAGATGAAGAAGAGAAAGAAACGAGGAAGAAACAAGGAAGGTCATAGACCGAAGGAAGGACAGTTAGCATGACGAGGAGCTACCCAGCAAAAAGGATCCAACTAGTAGAAGAAGAAGAAGAAGAAGAAGAAGAAATGACTCACCGCTCTTCCTTCCTGAGGTCTGCGTGACGCGTATCGCCGAGCACGCGGCTGCGACCGCCAGTATTAAGCCGAGCGGCCTGACTCCTTCGAATCCCATAATCGGTATAGTCCGTACGAAACTAGATCTGTTGCTGAGGCGATGGCTCAGCGGCGACTGGAGCTCGAACTGTATCGCGTCTCGCCGCTGTATCTCTCCCGACTGTCACTCCTCTCTCGGTTGTTCACACCGTGTGTCGCCGCGCGTTGCGTTATCCCCCGGGAGAAGGAATCCAAGTAACTATTCACCCACCAGAGGACGAGCGAGCCAGGACGTGCGGTCCCGAAACGGTCCGGACAGCCGACGGATAGTCCTCGTGCCGATCGCGGATTCCCTGCTTCTACCGAGGACTTAAAACGATTCCGTTCGTGGACCGGCGTGCGCGCCCGTTACACCTATTTAAAACCTATCGCTCCACCTCGGGCCCGTTACTATTGGCCCCTGCCCCAATTCCCTGTCCAATGGTACGGGCCCGCGAGCGTTCACCTCCTTTTCAGATCGGGCCCCGGCGGGGAGAGCGGAACCGCGGAAAGCGGCAGCGACTTCGTCGTCGTCGCCGGTCGACGTTGTTAGTAGGTGGTAGCGGCGGAGAGTAGGTGGCGGCGATATAACTCCGGATGTTTGGGAAGGTGTATATGATAATCAGCAGGCCTGGAAAAGTGACGCTCGAACTTCCCCCAAACGGCGCCCCTCCCCTCCCTTCGACCGAACGAAGGTGAAGGGGTTTTAGGTGGGGTTCCCTTCGAACGCTTTCTTGACTGCCCTTCTACTACTACCTGGTTAATAGCGACGGTCCTGGTGGGAGTCCACGGATAGAAATTATTTCCCTCCACCGGACCCAGACTTAGACGATTCCGAAGCCCCGGCACGTGTTACACGTCGACTCGCTTCGGGTGAACTATGGGCCTCACCTTGGCAATGGGACGCGGCTATTATAATGACTTTTTATCACCTCCATTGCAGAGGTTCTTGTTATCTACCAGCGAGGCAGAATGACGGTTTTTGATGCTTGGTCAAGTGTCAACTTGACAGTGAAGCTTTTTTTAAGTAGTAGAAGGGGATCAGGGGAGAGGATCTTCAGGGGAAATATGGGCCTCACCTTGGCAATGGGACGCGGCTGTTATAATGACTTTTTATCACCTCCATCGCGGAGGGGCCTTCCTGTTAACTACTAGCGAGGCAGAATGACGGTTTTTGATGCTTGACCAAGTGTCAACTTGACAGTGAAGGTTTTTTTGAGTAGTAGAAGGGGATCAGGGGAGAGGATCTTCAGGTCTAGTAGGCCTCGACTATTATAATGACTTTTTATCATCTCCATCGTAGAGGTTCTTCCTGTTAACTACCAGCGAGGCAGAATGACAGTTTTTGATGCTTGGTCAAGTGTCAACTTGACAGTGAAGCTTTTTTTAAGTAGTAGAAGAGGATCAGGGGACCAGGGGAGAGGATCTTCAGGTCTAATAGGTTTTGGGTGATTTTAAATTGGTAATGTTCCTTTTTGGGAGCTATACCTTGTCGATCTTTGCAGTTCTACATCTGTTATGACAATTGGGATAGATTGACGCATGCCGAAAAGTCAGAGACATGTCAGTGACGAAGTATTTTGAGGTTTTGGATTTAAGGCTTTTGGTATTTTGAGGATTTTTGAGGGTACCATGAGAGAAAGTATAGTTATCTTCAGGTTTGGTGGATGTATTGTGGTTCTTACCTTGACAATGATCCTTGTGGTCCTTTTTATCAACTTGACCTCATCGATCCTTGCAATTCGGTACCAATAATAGCCACTGGGACAGATTGACTCATGCCAAAAAGTCAGAAACATGTCAGTGACGAATTATCTTTCAGACTATCTGAAGCTACCATAAGACAAACTATAGTTATCTTCATATTTGCTGGATGTACTGTATTTTTCACCTTGGCAATGACTTTTGGGCATTCTTACGGCCCTTTTCACAACTTGTCCGTCCATCCAATATCCTGATTTACTACTTATCATCGTCAAACCATAGACAACTATTGCTTTATCCCTTTCCCTTCCCTTCAGGTCCTGTTTTTTCAGGACCACTTCTTCCAGTCACCATTAGATCTCGATTTTAATTAAACATCTGATAAAGTTTGTCACATGCCAAAAAGTCAGTTATTAAAGTAAAGCCAAACTACAGTTATCTTCATATTTGCTGGATCTACTGTACTTTTCACCTTGGCAATGACTTTTGGGCATTCTTATGGCCCTTTTCACAACTTGTCCGTCCATCCAATATCCTGATCTACTACTTATCATCGTCAAACCATAAACGACGATTGCTGTATCCCTTTCCCTTGCCTTCAGGTCCTGTTTTTCCAGGACCACTTCTTCGAGTCGCCATTAGATCTCGATTTTAATTAAACATCTGATAAAGTATTCCACGTTCACGTGGATAAACCCGTCCATAAATATCGTTAGAGATTATTTATTATCCCTGGGAAACGTGGATCAGTATTAGAACCTTAGCCAGGCTGGGTTTCGAAAGTCGGTTGGCAAAGATTTATTCAACTGGTACGCATATTTACCCGTGTTCCACGTTCGGATAAAAATGTTCGCCAGCCCGATTTCTCCTTCGCCAGGCTTCCTTTTTTTTTCCCACCGTCAAAAATACGGTTCGATCCGCTTTAACGAGCGATCGATTTTTAGAAACGCGATCGAATCGCGCTCTCGGCACGTCTAACCGTGAAACCGTTTTTATGGCCCGTTAATTTGAATGTCACACTGTTTAATCCTGTAACACTTTTTCACAATCAATTAAATCGAAGAATTGATTATTTAAATTGAAAAGTCAGGCATTAATTATGGCCAAAAATTGAAATATACTTCGTTTGTTTAGAAATCGAGAAAAATGGCACCATTAAATGTAATGTAATTGTGGTAGTTGTGTGGGTGAGGCGTTTGACGAGCGTCAGGCGTGACAACCGCGCCACGCGACACCTGTTATAAGACCGATCGGACGGGAAAGCTTGTAAAATCGGGAATCCGGTACAACCGAACGGAATTCGTTACGTCACGCCCGGTTGTTTAACAACGATGGAATCGGCATCCTGGATTCGCCGGCCAGTTTCCGGCGACGATAAAGACAGGCCGGGCTGAGATCGTAATTAACGATCGATCGATGCATGGAGGAAGTGACATTTCGTGCCTCCGCTTCGGACGAAATCTAATCAGCCAGAAGGAACCTGTTTCGACTTATCGAGAATCGATTACAGATCTCACCGTTCCGTGAAATTGCCGCTCTATCTCGTCTATGTGCGTCGAACGCGAAACGGCTGATAGTCTCCGCGATTTTTATTGCATTTATGATCTATCGCCGATTCTACGTGACTCTTTTATCGACACTGAGTTAATTGAGTATTGCTGGTTTTCGTGAGTGAAAGTGACAAATTTAATTCCATGCAATTTTGTTCTTACCCACGTTGGCAAGCCTGTACCATTTTTTTGTATTACGCAATCCCTGTCGAAGTTAATTATTTTTACGTAACTCGATGTTCAATTATTTATTCAAAACGCGTCCTTAAATCGCGAGGAAAATTCTGGACCGAGTCTCATTTTTTAAATTAGAAAATTGGGAACGGTTTGGTCGTTTGGTTATTAGAAAGGGGAATAAGCGTGGCGGAGGTAAGAGAGCAAAAGGGACGGGGGATAATTAGAGAGGCGAGAACGGCGGAAATAGGGAAAATGGTGAACGCGTCACCGGGAATCCGGATCGCTTTCCTCTCTGAAAAGGAAAGCGACGGAGGAAAGCAGTCCGCTCGCGGGCCAGCCGGAGCGTGCCAGTGAAAAGTGATTTAGATCGGAGCACGCGACGCATTTCAACACAACCTTGCCTCGGCTGAGAGAAGGATCCCACCTGAGGCCCGTTCCCTCGGTGCCCTGGTCTAACGACCTCGGCTGCCGATCATCGCGATTTCCACACCAAATTAAAGGGGAATCCACAATCACAGATCTTGCCATTGACACACTATCCATCTACCCTCATTTTTTAAGCATGTTCTGGAGGTTCTTTATTTTATGTAGTTTTGTCTCCGATTGTACCTTCAGAACATCCTTAAATAAACAAAATATTTCAATCAATGATTATTTCACGCTATGCAATCATAATCATCAGAAATGGACATTTGCTACCTATGAAGACACTTAGTGCTAATAAACGACTGCCTGTCGCTACTTTAGATCCATTTAACAAAATTCTTGGTCCTTGACTTGAGTTTGACCTAGCGAAGTGTTAAATCGACGTTTAAAAGTGGCACCGATTACATAAAATAGCCATTTCTGAATTTTCCCTGTAATTTCGCAAGTCGCTTTCAATCGCCACGTTAATCCACCAATTAGTTTAAATAAACAAAATATTTTAATCAATAAACACGTCATGCTGTGCAATCATAATCATCAGAAATGGACATTTGCTACCTATGAAGACACTTAGTGCTAATAAACGACTGCCTGTCGCTACTTTAGATCCATTTAACAAAATTCTTGGTCCTTGACTTAAGTTTGACCTAGCGAAGTGTTAAATCGACGTTTAAAAGTGGCACCGATTACATAAAATAGCCATTTCTGAATTTTCCCTGTAATTTCGCAAGTCGTTTTTCGATCGCCACGTTAATCCGCCAATTAGTTTAAATAAACAAAATATTTTAATCACTAAACACGTTACGCTATGCAATCATGATCGTCAGAAATGGACATTTGCTACCTATGAAGACACCTAATGCTAATAAACGACTGCCTATCGCTACTTTAGATCCATTTAACAAAATTCTTGGTCCTTGACTTGAGTTTGACCTAACGAAGTGTTAAATCGACGTTTAAAAGTGGCCCCGATTACATAAAATAGCCATTTCTGAATTTTCCCTGTAATTTCGCAAGTCGTTTTTCGATCGCCATGTTAATCCACCAATTAGTTTAAATAAACAAAATATTTTAATCAATAAACACGTCATGCTGTGCAATCATAATCATCAGAAATGGACATTTGCTACCTATGAAGACACTTAGTGCTAATAAACGACTGCCTGTCGCTACTTTAGATCCATTTAACAAAATTCTTGGTCCTTGACTTAAGTTTGACCTAGCGAAGTGTTAAATCGACGTTTAAAAGTGGCACCGATTACATAAAATAGCCATTTCTGAATTTTCCCTGTAATTTCGCAAGTCGTTTTTCGATCGCCACGTTAATCCGCCAATTAGTTTAAATAAACAAAATATTTTAATCACTAAACACGTTACGCTATGCAATCATGATCGTCAGAAATGGACATTTGCTACCTATGAAGACACCTAATGCTAATAAACGACTGCCTATCGCTACTTTAGATCCATTTAACAAAATTCTTGGTCCTTGACTTGAGTTTGACCTAGCGAAGTGTTAAATCGACGCTTAAAAATGGCCCCGATTACATAAAATAGCCATTTCTTAATTTTCCCTGTAATTTCGCAAGTCGTTTTTCGATCGCCACGCTAATCCGCCAATTAGTTAATTCGGACGACGCGGGAGAGACAAACGGTTTCGCAATCCGCCACACTTTCACGCGTTGACAAAAACCCTGCTAGATAAAACTGACGGCGAGGAGTCGCGGAGGAGGAGGAGGAGGAGGAGGGTTTTTCGCCGGCCCCGGCTTAGAGAAAGCGTAAATTAATCGAGGTACTTGTAAACGGTTTTACGCGAAGCCGCCTCATCGCTGATCTTGAACCGTAAGAAAACCTCCGCGGATCGGCGTAACTCGGCGGCCAACCTTCTGCTCCACTTTCGATCGATTTCGTTCGAAAAACATCTAAACATTGCCGGTCGCCGGGCAAAAACGCGAACCAGTCGCGCGCGATCAATAAAAATGCTAAAATGTGAACCGGTCAGAGTCCGATGTTGGTTTAAAAAACCGCGCTGCCGGCCGCTTGGAAACAGTTTTATTAGTTCAATTAAAGAAACATGTGTACATGTGTGTGAACGCGGGCAAGAACTGTGTCACTACGTTTCGTGCTTTTTCGAATAATCCATTATACGAACGTCTCGTAACGATTATGTCACGTTAACCGATCGGCCGGTTCAATGAATCGTCGGTGAGGGACAAAAATGGCCCCGAAAAGGTAAACCGGACGTTTGTACTACGAGACCGTCTCGCGCGCGCGCGTTAGATAACACGTGGAAATAAGTACGTAGGGGGAATTCGGGGGCCCCCCTGTTTCACTGCTACGGGCTGCTAGTTTCCAAGTAAAAGCGTGTTCGAAAGCCGCGCGTGCCTCTGTTCCTGGTGCACCATATTGTGAACGTACGTAGATCGTGACCGCGCTATCGATCGGCTGAATCGGCCGCGATCGGACGGTGGAAGGTGCCGCGCGGACAATATGACGTAACCGGCCGATTGCAGAATAACGAGACCAGATTCTCGATCGGATCTAGCGCAACCGGATGAACGTTTATGACCGCCGCTGCCTTCCGAGTCGAAAAACTCGTACACCGTTTCCGCTATGCCTGCTTGTTAGTTGAACAGGTGCCCACTTCGCTCCGGACGCATTCCTTCCAGTTCGGATCGAATTCTATCGATAGATGTAGCTACATTTAATTAATATTGACGGTCTTTTGGGGAAATTATGGACTATTGCTTAGGTGTGAAGGTAAACTGGGTCTGAAGACCCCTCTAAGTCTTGTGGACAATTTAGATATGAATCTGAGGACATGAAGAGTGAAGTAGTTGTCTTGTACCGAAGATCATCGCTCAAAATAAATGTCTGTTGTCTATATATATGTGTAGGAAGTGTATCTGAAGACTTTTGAGCTATTTGGACATTTCAGACTCAATTGGAGATGAAAATTTCTGACTCAAAAATGGAAAAACTCTCGTTCTCTCGCTAGAAGTAGCTATAGTTAATTGATACTGACGATCTTTGGGCAAAATTATTGTTTGTTGCTTAGATGTGCATGTAAACTGGGTCTGAAGACCCCTCTAAGTCTTGTGGACAATTTAGATATGAATCTGAGGACATGAAGAGTGAAGTAGTTGTCTTGTACTGAAGATCATCGCTCAAAATAAATGTCTGTTTCCTATTTATATGTGTATGAAGTGTATCTGAAGACCTTTGAGCCATTTATTCATTTCAGACACAAATGGACATGGAAACTTCGGACTCAAATTTTCCAAATGGAGCCAAACGTTAGAACTGAAGCTTCTTCTATGTATCTAACGCTATATACACGTGAAAACTGAAACCACTTACTAACTGAACAGTCAGTAATCTTCCAGGAACTGACAGCAACGTCAATAGCCAATGTAACGACAAGGCCCATGCATGATTAATACATCAGGACTTGCGGTCATCAAAAAAGGTGTTTCGCGTAACGTTTCAGTTGCGCGTTTAGTTACAATAGGAAAGTCCGGATTGTAATAGTTCTAAGAAAAACCGGCAAGAAGTTCGTTAAATGTGGAGCGGGCAAGTGACGAAACGGACGCGATTATGCGAAAACGCTGATAGGTCTCCGGTGTTACGCCTGGATATAGCTGTCAATCAAAGGTATCGCCGGCCATATTACGACACTCGGGCATTAAAAGCTTGTCACTTTGTTCTTGTCGCCAAGTGGATACACGGTTGGATACCGGGCACCGATCCGACACGCTCTCCGCCGTTTGTCCCGCGCCGTAAGAAACGCTAAAGAATGAGCGGACGTTTTGCCGCGCTACAATGGGAAAGGGTTCGCGCCAAGTTTCAAGGTGAAATATCCAAAGAAATGTTACGATTAAATCGTCACATTTAAATCGGTGCATGGAACGGCCGAGCAATTGTCTTCTGGCCTTGAGTATAATTTTTTTATCTAATATCTAAACCTCTCCTTTTCTAACCTGACCGATCTTCTCTTAATACAAATTTGTGGAAAATACCAGAATTGTAATAGTGACAGAAAAGGAATGGCGATTTATGTATTGTTTTCTTTACGACGACAGGACAATTGTTTAAGCCGGAGTGAGAGTCCGGTAATTATGCGCGTCACGTCTAAAGGTCGGTGCTGATTTATCGGGATCATTTAATCACAGTCAGTGCGTCACTGTGTCTCGCTTGACATTAAGACGATGACTTGCAGGTTCACTGTTCGTAAAAATCCTGCCAGATCTTAAGGATGTTCTAGAGGTATATAAAAACGTTCAGAAATTCTTGAAACGTTAACGAAATTGTTTTTACTATATTAAAGCAATTATCAAAGTTTGGGTTCGATTCACTTCATCGTTTAAATATTATAGCAATTTGAAGTTTGCGCATTTTAACACGTCTTCTTATGGAGAATTCAATACTTTTGTCTCCGATTGTGCCTCCAGAACATCCTTAAATCATCGCGTTTGCAAAAGAAGAGTATTAAAAAATTCTACAGTCATTAGAAAATTATTTAGTTAACAAAATGACAAGAAATTTGCAAGAATGCTAGTTCGGTTCACATTGTTGGCGTGAGCGGTGTCAGAGAAAACGTCGAAAAAACGCAGGCCCGCGCAGCGGAGCATCGCTTCGCGTGTAAAATCGGCAGGCACGTGCTTACAAGAAAGCAGAACGTCTCTGTTCATTTTTAGCACAGTCCTAATTAGCATGTAATAGTTCTGCACGAGATTAGATATTAGTAACATTAATACAGAGCCTGAAATCGAAGTAAAAAAATAATTTTTTTGCTTCGAGATGTCCATTAACATTTTTCTTATGTACCTCGGATGATAAATCCCGAAGCAACCGAGCATAAAAATGTTCACGTCTTTATTAACGCACCGAGGACTAAGAAATTGCATCACTTATCCTTCATAAAGCAGCAAGAGACGTGCGGTTATACAATGTGGGTAGAAACTGCTTGGAAATCAAACACAAGCGGACTGCGTTTAAAAACGGTCGTTTCGCAGCCAGGAGTCGAGAGGCTCCGTGTCATTTCCTATAATTCCGCAGAGATCGAAGTATCCTTTAGAAGCTTGAAGTGTCAGAAAATCTGCGTTCGAGAGGCACGAGATGTTTCGACGGGGAGAACTTTCGAGGCGATTGGGCAATCGGCTCTAATTAGGGCTGGCACACGCCGTAAAAAGACGCCGCAAGGCCTCGCGTAAATGAATCGCACCCGTAACCCTTCCCCTCTACGCTGGTCGGATCTCGCGAGGAAAATTAGAACGTCTTCTCTCTCGGGGAAACTCTTGATTGTAAACAAAGTTCACTGTTTCGGTTCCACGCGGTGCCATTCCTCATTGCTTTACATTATACTCACGCGTTTCTTTTTTAATGTGTGTGCGTGGGTGTGGGTGGA
>SMSR01013801.1:0-14146 GCA_019453355.1 Ceratina japonica | reverse complement strand
ATGATTCATAAAGAATTAATAATTCAAATAGATTAAAACTCTCTGTACATATACATATATGAACTCGTTAAACGACAAGAAAATTCTTTTGTAATTTGTATTTTGCACTTGAATGTAGTTTGATAGATGTGACTTGATTAAATGAAATTAGACTGAAACTATTAATTCGTCGTTTGTTAAGTCTTGAACAGCTGTATTTATGTTGAGAAAGCTCGAGAAACGATGATACTATACGTAACGAGGTCCGTTGGTATCCAGTCGGTTGGGAAACGCTGGCATAGACCGGCAGATAGGGAAGAGGCGAGATCGCGAGCGACGAAGAAGGAGAAGAGAAACGGTCGGAAGAGCCGTTGAGGAGGGAATAAGAAACGCGGAGAACCGGGGCCCCGATGTCCATTCAGCAGGCACCTGCCACGTTAAATTGAACCGGGCCAGGGTTGGGTGCCCGAACGTACGGACCCAGCAAACAAAAAGGAACCGAGAACGCGCTCGAGAAAGTTGGAAAGGAAGAGATATGTTCGCGTCGAATGGACGAGGCAGGAGGGTGGAGAGGATGAAGACGCCGCCGGGATGGGAGAGAAGGAAGAAGAGTAGATACACTGCTCTTACATCACTCGTTGCCCCGCTCAACGACCAAAGAAAATAATCCAAGATATGACGCCGATAATGTAATCCTGCTTCCTCTTCTTAAACGCGTTGCGTTTTCTCGCTCTTTCTACAGACTTTTATTTTATATTGACAATGAGAACTAACTACATTAGCAACATATTTCGTCAATAATAATAAGTACTTAGAAGATAATGAAACAATTATTGTTATAAATTCACGATTGAGGCATGCAAAAGTTATGAAACAGTTGGAAATGAGTACAGTAATAGTAAAAATTCTCAAAGGACAACTACACTAGCATTAAAAGAATGAGAAAATAGTTGTTAAAAGACTTTAATAATTATTTCATCGCATTCCAATTACGATATAAACGCGTGTAACTATAATTATGTAGCAAAATCGGAAAATATACAACATTTAGTTTATTTATACAATTTTTGCTGTAATGATGGATACAATAATTGATATAAAAACTGTGTTCAATTTACTAGTTCAATACGTAAATTGGCTCGCGGTTTTTCGCGAATTTTTCTGTGCAATGAAAGCAAAGAACTGTCCTCTTAAAAATATGTATGGTCACCGTACATGTATATATGTGACACCCTGTATAGGTGACGCAATGTTATATCCCCTGTCTTCCGGCAACAGTGGTTACATTCGCATCAAAGCGCATCGGAATCGGCCTCCGGTGGATTTCGCATAGTCATTCGAACAATGTGGTTGCTCGCATCAATAACCCGAGTCTTCCTGTGTTTTTGCGAGCGTTTACACTCATTATACTGTTTCGTGGAGCCACTTATCCCGCGGTCGCATAACAAATGTCCCGAGGTTCTCCCACAGATTTCTTTCTCTTCCTCGTGCCCGTTTCCACGAATGTCACGCACCGATAACGCGACATTGATCACTGGATTCCTTCCCTTTACCGCGATAACCTCCCATACATTTCGACTGATTCATTTTTCTTACGTTTTATTTCATTTAACTGTTAAAATCTTGACATTTTTACTGTTTCCTGTTTATATTTATATAAGTATTTCTTGCCACGTTCAATCATTTTTATTCTCACAATTTATACATTTACATGTTGATTCCAATTTTAAATAATCCAACATGTACAACGGTACACTCGAAATATATGTATAATAATCACACACATACTATAAAATGTTATTTGCTTATTTATATACACTTATTAGGTGGATTTTTCATTATACATATAACATGTACGTACTTTAGAGTTAGAAGCACGGTAGGGAAGAACTACTTGAAATAAAACGATATGGGGAAAATAGTGTCAGTAGAGATATCGCATTCTGAAAATAACCGGTCGTCACGAAAATACATAGGTAGTTATGCATTCGATCTCGTGGCTCGATTAAAATGTAAAACATCCTGCTGCACTCAACGGTATACATTTAACCGGTGGATACGCTATCTCCATTTTCTTCCAGATGTGTTTCATCTTCGTTCATTCGAGTTTTCACGATCTGGTTCGTCAACTTGTAGAAATTTGCATGCGGTTTTATTTCTCATTCAATTTGCCGCTTGGTCTGTCATTCGACTGTTTACATGGTTTCAAGCAAAATTTATGCACAAATTGATTCAAGATTACCTCATATCGCAATATGATGTACAGATTAATTTCATCCACATTCTTGTATTATGAGTGATTTGAGAGAAAAAATTATATTAACATCATATATAATACAAAAGAAAATCTAAATTTTTTATTTTCTTTTGCTTACACAACTTGATTTCTTGGCAGGAAACAATTATATTAGATCATGCCGTATACCAAACCAAACGTCAGACCAGATAGAAAATCGTCCAAGAAACTGAACAATTAAACCACATGTGAGCAAACCTAACCGGAGGATGAACAATAATTTGTATCAGAGGTAATGGAAACGCGAGAACCCTTTCCCTTGTGTGATCGCGTCTGGTCGCATGGTTCCAGGCATGCGAGAGCCAACTGTACCTTGCAACTGTTATCTAGGCAACGACCTTGCCTTCTCTCTTGCTCTTTCTCTTTCTCCCTCGCATCTCTCTTCGACGATGTGTATACGTGTCTCTACCGCGATGTATAAGTACGTGTGCGCAAGTTCATCGGTCCGCTCGGAAAATCATTGACCTTGCAGTTGATCTAGCGTCGTTGCTGGATCCCTCCAGTTTCTATTACGTTGCCCGTTACGTCGAACTTCGAACCAGATAAACACGTGTTTTTCCCTTTTCTTTTCTCGTATGATCGTTTTCCATTGAAGTTTCTGAACCTTGTCCGGATTAAGTTAGGTCTTAGGACGAAGAAAATCTATTTCACTCTTTACTTTTTAAAGTTTAATCTGTTCCTTTAGTTTGTTTCCACGCACGGATAGATTTATCTAAACACAATTCTAATTAGATTTTGCATCATTTTCATCTTTTAACTTAAGAATCTTGTGAAGTTTGAGCTTTCAGATAAATTCGTTTTTTCTTTTATTATGAGAGTTTAATCCGTCTCAAGGTAAAATGTGTATGTTAGGACAGTTTTAATAATATTGTTTTGCATTGGTTGTTTTTGACTGTTGAACTTTGTAGTGGTTAAGTCAAGTTTTGAAACGAAAAAAGCGTTTTCTTTTTTCTCGTCGACGAATTTAGTCAGTCTCAAGATAGATTTGTTTTAGGAAAATGTAAATGCTGTTTTACTGTGTTTATTTTTATGGCAATTCTTGTGCCTTGTACGGATTACATTAGGTCTTAGGTGTGTGTGTGTGTGTGAGGAAAATTCGTTTTTTCTTTTACTAACAGAATTTAAAGTGTTCCTTTAGTCTGTACCAAGATAGATTTCTCTTAGGAAATTCCTAATGTCTCTTTTGCATTGCTTATTTTTAATTGAACGATGAACAGGATTTAGAGCAAGCAGAACGCGTTTTTATTTTCTAAACTGTTACATTGTGCATAAAACTTCTTCGCTGTTTTTGTATTTTATATTTTATGGGAATATCTACAAGGAAATGTTCGATGGATCCAGCATTGCCAAATAACTCAATAGTCAAGCTTTTGTTTTATCCTCGAATGCATCGGATAGGTTGAACTGCTCGAATCGTTTCGCCCGGGGGAAGTACACGTTTCAAAGACGGTAATAACACGTTTCGTTTCAAGGTCGCCTCGGCTCCATGGTATCCCGGAGAGCCGGGAAAGAAAGAGAGACAGAGAAGTGGTAAAAGATCTCCGTAACGCAGCAAATTTTAACTTCGAAACCCGAGAACTCGACTCCGTACTTAATGTAATACACTAATTAACTTTTCAATCTCAGCGTTCATACCATTGTGTCTCATACCCTTTGCACTTGCTTTCTCTGATTCGTTAATTTCCTATTAGAGAGGATCATTATTTTAAACAGTGTTGCGCATTTTGCTGTTTGTATTATCTGTGCTAATGCTAAACTATATTTCTTAAGACTGCAAATCTTTTTTATTGCATTTTCTTTCGAATGAAACTGAGAGCTAAATTGTTCTCATCGAATAAAAATATAATGCATATCATTATTTTGGAGAATGAAATGAGTTCAGTTTTGTAAACTGGATAATTTGAAAGTTTTGTCATAACAAATTCTGAAGAAAATAAGAAAGACATTTTTAAATCGTTGCCTGAATGTAACGTGAATCGGGGACGTGTTTCGTCGATTGTCGAAGAAATCAACAAAAGGCGGATCGAATTACATGAGAGCGGCTTTTCTGTACGCAGACGAACTTAAAATTATTAGCGAGCTTATCTTCTAGCTGAGGGGTTTCTTCGATGACGGGTGAAGTCCTACGCGAGCCGGTTTCATCCAATTTCACAAATTTACCGCCTCGCACTGCGGTTTCCGTTGCGTCCCTCTTTCGGCCCCTCGCCCGTCTGCATTGCCACTCGCGAAAGTCTGTGGGTGTCGATGGACGGATAGACAACCGATTACTTGTTGTTCACTGGGAATTTGGTTGTGTTTGCATTCGCTCGGGGACTCTATTCGAGGATCGTGAGGTGTGTGGAAATAAAGTGTCCTGGTTTATGGGATAGGAAAATTGAAAGTTGTTTACATTTCTTTTGTTTGCTCGTGTAAATATCGGATGTCGTAGCTGAGGCTGGGGCTGCATAACCATTGAATTCACGTATGATATTCTAATAGTATAGTTATTGAAATACTAGTGCCAGGAGTTAGAACGGGCGAGAAACAAAAAGTAATGTGTTGTGTAACCAGTAACCTCGGGTCAAGGTCGTTTTCGATATATGTATAACCTTGGCAAAGAGCCATACGTATTCTAAATATTTTCTGATTTTCCTACATTGAGTTATTCGCGTTAAAAGATAATATATTCTAATTGGATTATAATTTCAGTTTGTAATCTTCTACATGTTCATTATTATTGATGAAATTGTAAGATACATCGAGTCGCGAATAAACTAATCTTCATTCGAAACCAAGATTTTATTTCAAAATTACCGTCCGCTAAAGTTGACGCTGCGGTTTATTGTCAGTCAAGCGTCACAGAAAAGTGTCTCCTGTCCGGAAAGCCCATTTTTCTTATGCCCACTCGTCGAGAGCGTGTCATAATTGTTTATGGTGAGCAAGGCGTTTCACGGTCGAATCCCATCGTCTGTCTTATAGTCCAGGTACCTCTGGAGCTCTTCAGCCCCGTACGCTGGACATTGACTAATCCTACTTTCTTTTAAAACATTTTTCTAAAATAATTAGTTCTTATTGTAGAAATTTAACAAATTCTAACACTCTCTTTTCGTTAGCTTTTTTTTCAGTTTAATGTAGCAATGTAGCTCCATTTTACTGGACTTCGTTCGTTTTGGGTTTGTAAGCTGGCGAGTGCAATGGAGGCAAATATTATTGTATTGGTGTGCGACGGTCAAAGTTTATTTTTATTTTGCTGCGTGGTTCATGTAATGTTCAGGCTGTTTTGAACTTTTTCTGTGTAAAGGTATGTTTGTTTGTAGGTCGTAATTTTATATTTTTAACGATGTCGTAAGGTGAAAACAAAGGTTCGAGCTATTTTAACTTATAAAAAATCAATAAAGGCGTAGCTACAATAATACTGAAATCATACTAAATTCCATTAGGACACATGTTAATTTCATATTTGGAATTCATATAACTCCAACACGAGTTTCTCTATGTCTTTCAAGTTTTTCCGTGCGAGCTTATCATCATAATAATTATTTATTTTTGGAATTTCAAACATGCGTCACTATTTTAACATATGACAAGAACAACATTAATGGTTCGATTAATGATTAGCTTCAAGTTCACTTTAAATAGTGGTTGACATTGACATCGAATTGAGATTCTTGACACGACCGTAACCACTCCTTGGATACATACGTACATTTTTTATATCGTCTGCCAATATCATTGTTCTTTAAAGACGTCATGTCTGTGGAATACCAATAACTAGTACAATCATTGATTGGAGAAATGTTAATGTATATAGATTGTTCGTAGGTAGTATTAACTTGGTTCACATCGTTACTCGGCGGGGGTGTATTATCCTGATTTTGGGAACCTCATTCGACCGGCATTCTCCTATATCCAATTACCCGAGACTCTAATTAAATTTAATTATTACCCTGACTATCTCGAAATAGGCCCGGATTGAGCCCGACGAGTTCTCTTACGCGCCGCTTTAATGAAACGGACGTCCGGCGTATCGTTGATAATAAGATTGGCGGTGTGAGGCGATCGCATCGATCTCACGTTCACCTAAGAACCTATTTAATTTCAGTCATGATTTACAGATATGTATTTAGCTAAGAAATAATTCGTTTCAATTGCTTCAATTTAATCTGGACAGTAGATTATTACTCACACACATTTTGAAACTTATCATTTAATATTGGAATACATTCGATGTATTCCTATTTGATCAACAAGATTTCTCTGTTCATAATTTTAAATGTACAATGTGTTTCATTTAAAGTTTTACAATTTTTGCAAACCAATAAAACGTTTGATGATTATATCTTCTCCAGTGGATATACAGGATGGAGCATACCTCAAAAACAAAATTCTGGAGTTTCAAGTCGTAAATTAAGAATCTGCAAAGAAAAATATATGTTTCCATTCGAAAAAATAAAGATATGAACCTTGAAAACTGCATATGACTGCTCCATCTTGCCTTAAACTTTTTATTTCAAACATTTTTTCTCCGGATTTTAGTTTTTCAGAGGCTAGTGGTTCAAGTGGCCAGAATAAATGCCCCACCCTGTATATCCAAACTACTGTTTGCTCTCTTCTCTTTATACCTATATGTATAATATAATAAAAAAGTAATTGCGCACGCGAGGCTCTAAATGGGACATATCCTATTTGAATTGTATTCTGCTTCAAATATCGTACTACTAAAAAATTCGTACTTCTGTGCCTTTATCTATGTCCCTCTTTTGAATTATTTTACTTTCAATTCTATTTTGTATGAACGTTTCGTGTTCATCAATATATTTATTTTCGAACAATGGCCAAGAAATATAACCGGGTAGGAGTACATACGTAAGTCAAATTCACTGAATGACAGCTTCGAGTGTGTCAGTAAATATTTGTGTGGGAGTAAGAGAACAATCTACAAGCTAGACAGAAACTATTATCAGCTAACCGAAACTTTCTAATGCATTGTCAATTCGTAAGTGATTATATTTTGTTTTATTGAAAGATTTTAAGGACCATGCTACGTAACTTGGAGTACAGAGAAAGCGAGATATAATTAATTTTATATTTAATGGAGCAGTTAAGTATTAATTAAAGTGAGCAATTTTTATGAAGCACTTCAATGATAGGCTCTATTAATGATAATAAGAAGAGGTTTATTTGTACTTCAGGCTGAAAGGCTATCGCAAAGAGCGTTATTTTAATAGTGCATTATTTGGCTTATCTATAGTAATCTTATAGTCTACTAATAGATATCTATTAAGGCGAGATTTCGTATTTTTATTATTGATTGCATGTAATAGAATTTTTTTGCTTCCTCTCATTGTCAATATTCATGTTTGTCGCTACTGGGGACTCACCAATATAAGATGTTTTATAGTCTCTTTCTTTCTCATGTCACGTAATTAGCAATACTTATCATTATTTATTTATATTTTCCTTTATTTTCCTTAAATATAATAGTGAACTCGTGCCTTCCTGACATAGTCGGACAATTTCTTTCCACGAAATATTAGTATGACAATTATTTCTGATATTCCTCAGAATGAGTAAATAATGTGTTTTTGTAGATAACAGTTGTTATTGATTCTTAGAATTAAAATCAATATTTTCTCTATGGAAATATGTACATATATATGGACATGATTGGTTTCGTACTTGAAAAACACGTAAGACGTAACACTTGCTATCAATAATTGACACGTGCCAGGTTTCGTCGGATGGATACGCTGTAGAATTCGTTACACGTGCATCAACCGCAGCCAAGAAACATACATCGTTTTCGCGAAATGACGAAGGAGCTGTTTAGCACTCGTTTGCCACACATAAGGCAACCACGATACATTCAACCATTTCCACCATGTAATGTTAATTTAATAAGAAATCAAATGCGTCGCAAGGATAATGAAAATTGAATTTGAAATTATGAAATATTTTATCACATCTAACACTTTAGGATTAAGTATATTGTGTTTGATGATAAACAATACTGTGTTTAGTTATTTTATTGAAAAGCTTCATAAAAATGGTGATTTGCTAATTTTATTTACTTGAATGACGAATGACGAGTTGTATTGAAAATAATGAGATGTTATATCCTATTTAATATTTTAAATTAGTGTACTGGTTTTATGATTATCATGTACGTGCATGTACTTTAAAAATCAGAATAAGGAGTAGTATTATTTTTTTAAAATTGTCTAGCTGCTATACAGTTGAAGGAAATTGTGAAATACATATTGGAAGTGAAATAGATTGGATGTATATCTGATTATAACACATACTATTAAATATTAGATGCAATTCATTTATACCTTAAAATAGCAAATGCGATTAAATGTTTGAAAAACATTCGATACACATAAAAACGGAGCGCAGTTACGCTTAAAAATATTTGATTTTTTCTATATTTTCGCAATTGGTAAATTCGTTTTGGAGTGTTCCGAGTAGTTGGCGTACCACAGATGTTTCCCTATCGAGTAAAACGGTGGAATCGCGCGATCCGCGTGCAAGCTTCCACACACTCGCGAAGGCCGCGTCCATAACAGAGAAAAAGAAAGAGATAGTCGGACGAAGGAAGGAAGGAAGGAAGGGAGCCGTGGAGGCTGGATGTCCGGAATGCGAGCGGAACCCGTTTCTATGAGTCAAGTCTGGCTATTGACAACAGCCCCCCTTCTCTCTTTCTCTCCCTCTTTCCTTTCCCCCTTTGGGATTCCCCCTTTGGGATTCCCCCTTTCCTTCTCTACTGCGAATCCTCCGTGGCTGCGGTTCAGGATCGTGCCACGTGATCTGGAACATCGTGGTACAGAGAAAGAGAGATAAAAGGGTACGAGTCAAGTTACTCCGTGAAAATCCCAAACCGAGGCTAACTTTCGATGACGAGAAACGCCTCGGGTAAGATAATACGAGAATGAGTCCGATCATCTTTCTAACGAACCAGTTTGAAATTTGTCAAGCTTGAATACTTCTTCGATATAGTTTATATATAACAATGGTAGCAGCAGGGAATGAGAACTAGATTTTGTGTTTACGGTATCAGATAGAAAAATTTGGTTTTAAGTAAACGTTCGGTTTATACTTCAAGAATTTGACAAGTATTCATTGATTTACATTCTTTACTGTTCCCTGGTCGGCAGTATTTTTGGTTTTCTTGGCAAAATGATGGAAATTATTTTTTATTAGATAATTTTGGTAAAGCTGTTTTATACATGTGTCCAGTAGATTACATTTATTGTAATTTTTTAATTAACACTATTTCTACCAAGCGGTGTCAAAAGACTAGCTACTTAAATCGAGGTAAAACGATTGAGCTAATGATAATAATTGTATGGAAAAATTTCAGGAAATTCGTCAGCGCTAGAAGTAGTGTTAAGACACTCTGATGTTTACTTGGAAATATTTGTCGGACTTTGTGATTAATAATAAGCAGTTGAAAATATTCTAATCAAATAAAGGTTATAAACGCAGTGCATAAATTATTTAATGAACCACTTTATTACTCGTTTACATAATTGATACGTGTAATCTATAATTGATACGCTGTAATCGGTAACGAGTAATAAATTGTGTCGGGCTTCGTCCGTCTTCCTCCCGTGGGGTACAACAGGTTTGCAAATTTCTTTCGATTATCATTGAATCATCGTACGGATGGAATAGAACTGTCCATCAGCCGGGGAACGAGCAACAAAACCGGCCGTTACGTTATTGCGCGATGGTTCCGCGGAACATTAATATTTCATCGGGATTCGCGTGTCTTCGCGTGCAGCGTTCCTCATTGATCGATCTTATCTATCGTTGGAGGAGAAAATAGCGACGATCTTCCGACTCGTACGACCGAGACGCGTCTCAACTCGAGCGTTGCAAACTTCCAACCGGACCAGCTCTAACGGTATTCAAAATCACTGCGAGCATCAGTGGCGAGTGCCGAGCATATATTTAAGTTAGTTGTGAAAGTTAAGTTTTTTGCTGAGAATAAATTGATTTATAGATACGTTAATCTGTTTTGTTTGGTACATTTTCGATGCGATTAACGTAAAATGATTTTATGCAATTATAACAAAATTGCATGTTGCGTGTGATACGTAAAGCAATTCAGAGTATCAATGTTAAATGCGGAACTCAATGTCTAAATGACCAAAGAAATTTTTATTTGGAAAACACATCTTTTAAACTGACACCATAAATATTTTATTTTGCGTAAAGATCTGAAGTTTAGTTAGTATATCTGCTTGATGCAAATAGTCTCAAATTTAATTCAGATTGCTAGCAGTGTATTCTGTAAAGATGGCAACTTCAAATTCGATGTAGAAATGACTATGCGTCCGACTCCCCGTAGATTCCCCGTACTAGATTTTAGAATGCTAGATCGCTGAGATGTGAGTATCCTTGAGGTCGAAAGACAATGTCATATTTGTCACTGTAAACCGCTTAGGTTAAACACTTTTTACGAGTGTATAGATTTTGAAATAATGCATTAACTTTACAATTATTGCTAAACCAAGCTTTCCGATAGAGCCAGGTCGTATCGATTGCGCGAAGGAAGACAGTTCCGCGAAACCACTTATTGTTAAATCGATATAACCTGCCATTAGTGACCTGCATAGAAAATAAAATAGCAAAAAAAGATTCCAAGTAGATAATCTTTTTCACCAATGTACTGCAATTTTCATGATCTTATTTTTAATCTCAAGCTGTCGACTTTTCTGCAAAATAAAACATTTGAGTAATGTTAAAAAAACTTCTTTAAACGATTAAAGAAAATCCTACCTAAAATACACTTTTTTTTTACAGTAAACGTATTATCCATAAGAGTGCATAATAATAATATAATAAACGAAGCTTGTGGATCGAACATGATTCGGACCGAAAGGGTTAAAGCCTCTCTGAAACTTGATGCAAGGAGAATTAGGATGGGTCCCGAAGGGTCAAAGGTTCCCGCGGTTGGCTGAACACGCATCGAGTACCTTTGCCCTCTTTCTCTCCCTCCACTATTCGCAAAACGCGCGAATCACGCGAGGCGCTTCACGATCTGCGAAACATCACGTGAAAAACACCGGCCGATCTTTGTGCACCGTGGGGATACCGATTAAATCGACGGGATATACTTTATTGGCTATTCCGTTATTACAAGTCGTGGTGGTTAAGGGAGAATAGTCATTACGGATCGATGAACTCAATTGCAAAGTCGCCGGAGCACTTCGGTGACCATATTATATTCTTTGTACTAGAGTGATCACAGACTTTTGATATTTATCAGGCTTTGTCACATTATTTACTCCGTTTTAATAAACCCTGGCAAAGGGCAATGCAAAATAACTTTTCGTCCATGTATACTACGTATAGTAAAATTGGTTGCGAGAATAATTCATTTCGGAAACGTGTTCATATTCCAAAGCATTTGTACCAGATATTAGAGCGAGTTTGGCCGGAAGGAATAATGAAAACTCAGATAATTCCTTCCACTCATTAAAACATTTTCATTACTTAAATTTAATTGTAATTAAATGTATTAATTAAGTTTAATCGTGGCTAGTGTGAGGGAAACGTTAGACAGGAGGGTAGGAGTAATAAATAATGTAAATCTTACTGTATAAGATTGTCGATAATAAATAAATAATAGGATTTCAATCTTATCCAAGCAAGTGCGTTTCATTACAAAAATGAACGTGACGAACGATTTTCACTGTGACTGACTACATTCCTTAGCATTGTCTTCAATGACAAAGGGTACAGTTAGAAAAACTGTACCGCGATACGTAATCTCTTCCTTAACAAAGAAGCGAAACGGCAAGTCCTCTGTTTATCGTGGTAAACGCGGGGAACGGATAGATTATTACAATTTGGTCGTCGAAACGATCCTGCGTCGCGTAATTAGGTAATGAACAGTTGCAAAAAATTGTAGCATCGTGTCCGAGCTCTTTAATATCCCATTTACGTAAAGAGTTAACGACCGGAAAATATACCGCTCGACTACTCGAGGAAGTAGCCTGCGAGCGGGTCTTTTGTGTTCTCACGTTATAACTCGGACGGTTAGCTTCTTGTTCCCGGTTAACTCTATTGTGCGTCAACTGTCTTGTCGTTTGATAGCTCCTTTTTCCTTAACTGAAATCAGTGTCGCAGTACACGGTTTCATTTTCGCAAATTTAGAATGAGAAATTACAGGAATAGTGACGGCTATGCTGGATTTAGTTAGGTTGCAAAAAAACGTGAGAAATACATGTTCCATAAAATATGAGCAGCAAAATGTATATTACAATGTTTTGAGGATAAAAAGAATTTCGTTTTGCATATGTAAATGTCGCATGAAAATCTGCAATCTGTTACTTGCAAAGAAAAATAGTTTATATTTCAGAAATATATGGAGTAAAAATAATTAATTTCTCTAGGGATTTATTACATCCCCGATAAGAATAGTCGTTTTGGGAATTATATTCCCGAACGGATTCTGATTATTCATAGCTGCTAATCGTATCTGTCTATTCTTTTTACGGTCGGCGAGCGGAGTAGCCCATTAATTATTTCCCTTTGGACCTGTTCCAGGCTGGGTATCTCGGAAGCCATGCCGGCTGACGAGTTCTCTGGAAACCGACACAGGAGCAGACCAAGGCTGCAACCACCTTAACGAACCGCTATTCTCATTGGCAAGGTCATCCCTCGGATCGGATCTAATCATGCTCACGCTCTCGTTTGTTCGTCCGAATAACAACCTGAACGAGCTGGACGTCTGAAATTAAAAAATTCTCAACTGAATAATAAAAAAGAATTTATATAAAATCGAAAGAATCGTGAGTCGGTGAGGGAGAACGAGGAAGAGGAAACGAGGAAAACTCTAATTGCTCTCTGATGGTATTTATCTCGGCGTTATTGCAGTTGGGAGGCGTAAACGGGAGCTGGGAAGGAAGCACCCGGACACCGCTGGGTGTAATTATCCGCGTACCGATCCCGCTTCCGGCGCGTTCCTCTTGAAGAACGTCGGCCCCGGTTTTTGCTGCGACGAACGCGTTAACGAGATAACTAGAATTAAGAAATAGGCCTGAGAAATATTCAACGACGGTTAATTAGATGCTTGAAGGGCACGTCATGCCTTGAGCGATGAAAGAAATTGAGGGAAATGAGTAAAGGGACCAAATATACTTACGTCAATTATCGTTTAATGGGAAAATCAGTATAGAGTGTGAGGAGCAAGAAAAATAAAGTGGTTCCTAGACTTAAATAAATACTTCCCTCACAGTTTTATCTCATACAACACTTATCTCAATTATCATTTAGTAGAAAACAGTATAGACCGTGAAGAGAAGTACTTGAAGTAAAGATATATTGAATCTGAGTTATAATTTGATAAAAAGGAGTGGAAGAGCACTCGTACCAAACTAGAGTGGTTCTCGGGGCCAAGTACTCCGCGGTGTAAGTTCTGACACTTGTCCCAGTTTCAATTTGACGAAAAAAGGTACTCGTGGAAGCGGAGAAGAGAATAATCATGCCCGCGCAGATAATTCTCACGCCTCGTCACGAAGAATCTCGTCTAGAGAATTCCTCTCGGAGCGTGAACGGAAACCTGGCTATGTAGACTGTCGCGGGCTTGACCAAATGCCATCGCCATGGTGGAGCTGGCGTGCAGCAACTCCCTAAGCCCAGGAACCTAGCCCTGTTTCATCGAAATTTACAGGTAAAAGAAGAAACTGGGAATAGAAATTTTAGACGAAAGAAGAAGGAAGGAAATTAAATAAGAAAAGAGAAGCTCGTGAGGAAGAACAAGCGTTTGAATATATTCGACGATTCTTATTTCTTAAGAAAGTATTGTGCGAGTCTGAGAAAGACTCATGTCCTTGGGGCCGAGAGTGGTGCAGGGATTAGATAATCGTTGGAATTCGG
>SMSR01013800.1:0-12951 GCA_019453355.1 Ceratina japonica | reverse complement strand
AAGTTATGGCAAGTCTTCCCTTATTACGACATAATTCCCTCACAATACCAACGAGTCCTTTGACAATGATCTGTCCTCCTTTCGTGAAAATCATTTAATTCAAGAATCAGATCGATCAAGACTGGACTTGACGTGGTTTCAATTGCTTTTTAATTATACTATAAAATTCGAAGATCGATTCTATGATTGAACTTCCTAATTCGATGTGACTTATTTTATAAATCATACTTTTTTTTGTTTAGTACATTTAACTGTCACTGTTCTGAGTAAAATCCAACTGCCCTGATGATTTATTATCACACACACGGTAGACGGATGTATTATGAACTCCACTGTTAGAACATTATAATAAGTGGTTTCATATTTTCTGGCTGCTTTAGCAGGGAACACGAGCGGGTGTATTCATCAGGGAAGAAAAATGTGCCCGACTATCCCGGTTATCATTCGTAAGATTAATGTTTCCTGCTGTTCCAAACGGCATAAAATGCGCTGTTCGATCGTCTGTAACCTTCGGACCGCCACCGTGAATCAGACCTCCAACCCGTTTACGTTCCTACTTATGAATTGACATAAAAGGCAGTGGAACATCTAAAGCCAATTCTGATTTAAATACTGATAACAGTTTCTTCAATTTATCTCAGCTATTTAGATGGATTAGAACTGACTTATTCGAGAGTCATTTTTATTCGTTGTGCGATCGTTGACTCTTGAAATTTGTTTTGTTCGAAGTTAGTGTTAGGCGAACTAGAAGTGATTTGAGATCTTTTATTTGATATTAAATTTATTGTCATCGAATTTGTTCTTCTATTTTGGTTATTTGAATTTATATTCGTTGAATGAAACCTAATTAATAGTATTATTTCTTTGAGAGGTTTTTCATTTCGAAGTTTGTCTAAACATTGTATTTTTAACAGGAGACTTTGAAGACAGCAGATTTTCTGTTTGACGTCTTATTTTTCTGTTCCTTATTTCCACTTGCCATGTCTATTTCCATTTCCATTTCTATTTTCAATCTTCCCATTTCTCGCGTTTCCTCTTTCCTACTTCACGTTTCTTTTATCTCCTCTTATCTTCGTGTTTACTTCTTTTCAAGTTTCCATTAAGATCTAGTCTTGTGGTTCGAATTTTTTAATGTTTTTCTTGAATCTCGTTTTCAATTACCGCTGGAGGTTTAATTTTAGATTTCAAGTTTAATTAACTTCTATTTCTGTAGCAGATCGGAGGAACATCTTATTCTTATCTGTCGCGATATTAACAGCCGATTCAATCTAGATTTGATCCTCTGAGGAACGCTGGGAACTTAACTCTCCCTTCAGCTGACCCGAAAACCATACTTCAACTGCCATAACAATTTCTATAGAGAAGCCACAACATCTATGCAAAAGCCGCAACCGCAGCCAAACACTGTCATTACTTCACAAGTTAAAACTGACCTAAATACTCGAATTTTTAAACTGTTTTAAACAATATAATATTTTAATTGTATTAAATATTACGTTTTAATCCGGGTTATGTTTGAAGTCACATCAAATTTGAAGCTTCCATTTCCCTGGAAGTTTTCGAACTAATCATATTCGATATCTCATATTCAATAAATTATACAAGTTTAAAAGCCATGTCAAGTTCCAATCGTCAATCCAATCCGAAGCAATCGAAATCGAATGTGGCCTAATTATATCATACAATAATAAAATACATTTCATAAAAGATCATATCAAATAAAATAATAATTAATGTTTTAAAAAATCAGGAAAGTCTATGCTAATTCTGTACGTTCTAATGATTAATTCTCCGTCAATTTTCCACATTAATGGCCCAAAAATATCATAAAAAATTCTATTAAAATTACGGCACAACAAAAAAATGGTTAAAAAAAAATGTAGAAAAATCCGGGCCACTGTTCGCTATAATTACTGGAAGACGAACAATTTTCCACGCCAGTGGGCCTTTCGAAAGGGCTATCAAAGGACTCGTTCGGCGAGGTCTCGATCTCACCTTCGGTTATCAACGGTAAAGCTCCTGTTAACTCGGGGAACGTCGCGGGAGCACGAATCCGGGTTTCACGTGTATAGCACTGGTGGGCGCACTTACTATTAACAGCGAGTCTCTGATGAACGCGCGATTTACCGATCTAAGCTCGTTCGAAAAGACCGATCCGCTCGAGGTCACGCGTGCTGTCGCACTGAGTGAACGTCGGTTGGCTTCCCTACTACGAACCCAGGCTCAGCCGCGGGCATGCTCGCTCTCTCTTCCTCTCTCTCTCTCTCTCTCTCTCTCTCTCACTCTCACTCTCTATATACATATTTCTCTCTCTGTTGCTCTCGTTCGAGTTCTCTCGCTGCGTTCCGCTTGGCGTTGTACGCCGCAATGCGAGTTCTCAAGTCAGATCATTTTTAAGGGTCAATAATCGTGATAACGTGATATAAAGCAATTATACTAACGATTAAGCGACTCTGATAAGAAATTATGATAAAGAGAACTCTGACAAATGGAGTTAGAGGTAATGCAATGGTTATTTTGTACAGCATTTGATTACCAAAAATTGTGATAAAAATTGGCGAAAGTGTCGACAATTAATAAGAATTATGAGAGTATTATTTAATTTTTATGTGATTCGAATGTCAAGAGTTATATTAGAATAAAATAGCACCATGATAATTGCAAATGACAATAATCATGATATCGTTTGATTCTGATCATTTCTAAATAATAACAGAAATAATTCTAATCGATTTTAATGAAGTTCTGTCGATAGAATTAAGTATCAGATTTTGACAAAACTTGTAATACTAATAAATGACCGACGGTATCATTTCCTTCCCCAATCCGTGGCCAGACCCCCAGAATACTTTAACGGGATATAATATGTCAAACGGCACCGCGACTTCATTATCGGCCGCCAGACAAATCCCTACAATGTGCAATATAAACATAATGAACGCTATGCGAGTTCGAGCCCGCTCGAGCTCGGATCTTATCTCGACTAACAAAATGTATCCGTTCCGTTGACAGACACAATGTTTCTAATAAGACTACGCCACAGATTTCTCACGCATTGACCTCATCGCCACGCGCAATCGTTCTTAAAAACGATCTGACGCTAACAAATAATACATTCTATAATTTAATGCTGATAAAGTACAAGTAAATCTCAATTCCTAAATTCATAATAAAAATTATAATATCCCAGCAACAAAGAATTCGATCATTTCATTAAAACCCAATCAGAAATTCATTAATAATTTCTTTAAATAAATTGTGCAGCGTGTACGAAATGCAATTACGATACATCTGATTACGGACACGCCCAGATTTGAATATTTCGCGAGAGACACGTTTATTTACGCGAAACAATTTTGCGTCACAGGACTCCTTTGAGAATCGTATATTTTATTTGTATCAAAGAGCCGGGGAACGGTGTGAAAGATGCTTTGAGCTCGGAGAGGAGGCTTGTAAACGCGAGCCACTCGGAGACTGTTATTGTTGGCCGGGCACCGTGAACCAGGGCGGCTTTTTTTATTTGTTTTTTTTTTATATATTTTTTTCCCGAAAAAGAGTCGCTTCTTCCGCGAGAAATATTTCCGCACGGTCATTGAATCGAAATGTCGCGCGCCGCGGAAACGTTTCGAAGGAAATTCAGCGAAATTCTGTTTCGACGTTCCCCCGGGTAAATAAAATAAACTTCCGGCTGAGGCGCGGAGAAAAATCGCAGGAAATAATGGAAATTGTAACTGGCCCTGTATCTATACGCTCTGCAGGAACAAAGGGCGTAGGAAAATACGGGTTTTATTCGTTTGCATATTGAAATATAAAATATAAATCCCATCGTATAAAAAAAAAACGAAACAGTAATAATTAAATGATGGTATTTCCTGGGAATAACATTTTATGTACGAGACGTGGGACGGAATTGATCTGTTTAATGCTTGTTTCATTTGAAAACTGGGATTCTCGTTAAAGTTTCGCACTGATCCGTGGCGATTCTATTTAAAATGAGAACAAGAGAGGGATGATGGTGTAATCCGGGGACGATGGTCGATAATTAAAATTATATCGTTATCCACAAGTTTAAGTGGCACTTGTAAAAACGTTATTCGTATCGGGACGCGGAGAAAACAAATTAGAGCTCGGAAAGAATTGTATCTGGAGCGCAGATATTGAAAGAAAGGAACTGCTATACCACTCTTATGAAAAACCTGAACGACAAAGAATTTCTTTTACCTCTCATAACTCCAATATCATGAAAACCTCGATTGAACGCGAATTATCACAATCTCTTTTTTTTTCTACAGGCTGTCCCATTTAAGTCGAGATGTATAACCGTAAAGTTTAATTTACGATTAGACAAATATCGCCACAAGTATTATTATTTATCACGGCGGAACGACGCATTTGTTTCAGTGTTTTCTGAGTGCTGAATAATTCATAGGGAACCTACACGGCAATTTCCGTGTAACCTAGTCGATACTGACTGATAACTGATGTTATCGACGTAGAACACGTCGGTTCCGCGGTGGGTTTCCCTCTGAAAATCTGTTTCTAACGTTGCGGAACGAGGATTAATCCGGCAGATAACGTGGCCCTGTCCTAGTCGAGCGATCCTAACATTCCCTGCCCTGCCGCGCTACGTCGATGTCAATTGCGCACGAAATATTCACGAAACCGTTCGACACGCGGTAATTCCGGAATTTTCCGCCTCGATCAAACCCTCGCGTCCCTCGTTTACTGCTGTTAATTAACTTCGCATGCACCCTTACATAAAAACAACGACAAATCACTGACATTTTAACAGCTACTAAATATTACATTAATTAAACCCGCTGTAGAAAATTTTAGACATTTTCCGAGTCTGAAAAAGTTATTACATATTGAATTCTAAATAGAAATTTCATAATTTCGATGATTAAATGTATTTAATTTTTATGCAATATTTTGTATTCCTGGAATATGGAATCACTTGTATTATATAAATGCATGAAATCTCTACTGACCGAGAATTAATAAATATTGCATTATTTTCACTAATTTTCATTGACAAATAATAACTAGAAGTCAGTTCCTCGAACATTCATTAAAAATGTGTGCAATCGTTTTTTATTATTGGAAAATTGTATTCGTAATGTACGCTTGTTTAATTGGCACGCGTAATGATAATTAAACCCAGAGGATATACCAGAATTCTAATAATTTAATTAGCGTGACAATACGGAATACGCGACATTATAAACTCAGGTATTCCCTGTTTAAAACGAGTACAGACACACGCGGTCGTTCGAATCTCGTCAAACCCTGCGTTGCGCAATAATAAATAAACAGTCCGAGTAAAAGGTTTTGATTAAGCGTTAACTGAAATTGCGCAACTGTATTCCGTTCGTCTATCGATTGAACGATTAAAAAAAGGAAACAAAAAAAAATACACCAGAGCTACAATAATTGAAGCCTTCGCAAAAAAGGGCAGCAGCACGTTTTTATAGAAATAAAAATATGGCGTCCGTAAAGGAAGGAAACGGTAGAAAAATGTTAACAAAACAACGGAGAGAAAGATTGATCGATAAAAACGGACAAAAGAAATTAATAGAAAAACTGGATGGAACGAGGAAATAAAGTCTGAAAAATTTCACGTTTAAATGGAGCCAAATACCTTTTCTGGAATTGAAGATATAATTTTATTAAATGTACAAGAATAATGTAAAAATGTTAGGAGTTCCTGTTTGTCTCGTAAATGCAGAGAGTTGTGAGACGAAATCGAATTCAATTGTTAACCATGGGAAGTCCGAGTCCGAGGAAACTTTTATACCGCGCCTGACCAAGCGCGGGTTCATACTACTTAAACTCGTGAACCTTTCTCCTAACGAAGTTATCAGAGCATAAGACCCGTTTTATTGGTTTCAACTTCCACGAGTGCAATACTCCAAAACTCCAAGTGAATTCTTAGCAACTAACAGATAACCGTAAAAGCTTCTACCTCGAATTTAAAAAAACATGATCACGATGTAAACAAAAATAATTCAAGAACTTATGAGAATTTCCAAAAATCTGGAAGAATAATATACACAATTATTACCAAACAAGTATTTTTTTATGAATTGCAACGGAAACAGTTGATTCGGCGAATGAATCGTAGACCACGCGATTAAAGAGCCGAGGACGAGTCTACGACGAAACGCGGGGGAAATACTGGTGAAAGTGGGAAGAAACGTGCATTGGTTTCTACAATGTTTATTCTCGCTGTTCTATTTTTTAACGCGACGTTGCATGGAGGAAGTACGGTCGCGATCTTCATTATAAATAGAACCCATCTGCTCTCCTCTTGCACAACCCGATTATTTTGAACATTGGTTATATCTACTTGGTGCATCGAGAGGAACTTGACAGAATTATCGTCCGTTTACACTACTCGCGCACCGAGTGAGAATCAAGCGAACGATAACGCCAGTCATATAGAATAATTGATTCATTTTTTAGACGTTGGAAATTAAACGCGAATTTGGGAAAGCAGGAATTAATTTTATGAAAAGTTTATACAATTTTATTCTAAGAAATATTTGTATACTGTTATGAAAGCTTCTGGACACCGTATATAATCCTGTATAATCCATGACGATTTAAAATTTATACAAATTCTCGAATAATTAGAAATTCTTAAACAATTCCTGATGAAAATAACGAATAATTGGATAAGTTTAAAATTGGACGATATTCGCTATCTGCTTGATAGTATCTAAATCGATCGACATTATGCAAACGTTCGAATAATTTCTCATGAATTTTCGAACGAGTCGACGTCTCGTAGAATATTGTAAGAGCCGCGTAATAAACCAGGAGTTTCGAGGCGAGGCGAGGCGACGAGTCGACTTGGGGGACTCGGCGAAATTCGAATCGATGCTGTTGACTTTTGAAAGTTTCATTAAGAGGCAACATTTGCATCGATGAAAAATTGAATATCGCTCGCTGCGGTCTCTCCCCCACGGTTAAATGTCACGCTACCTCCCGAAGAGACTTGATAAAACTTTCCCAGACGCGATACGAGACTCTTATCGACAAAATAAAAATACAGAAATAAAACAATTTTTTAAGGTCATCCGAAATTCAATGAAGAGATATTGAGATGAATATTTTAAGGGGATGCTATTCAATTTTGATAATACATCAAAATGTACCTCTTGGAAAAGAAATATTTTCAAATGAGCACAGCTGAGTGAACTCATCATGAATTAAATTGAAAAAAGGGTTGTATTGTGTAAAATATAAATTGATTTACAGCGTTTGCATTCTGGTGTTTGCATAGAGGGATTGTAATAAAGGGTTACAGCGGGCTGTCCCATTAATTCCTGTCTTAAATTTCCGTCGCGCGGCGCGAGACAGCTTCTGGACAAAATTTACGAGGCCGACCGAAAACATCCTTGGGATAAATGGAATCATGCACCGTAACGAGTAAATAATTGCGTCAGTGGACGTATTTCTGTGCCCCCAAAAACAATTCCCTAATCTGTTAAAATTGATTTATACTACAAGTACATATATGTATAATATGTGGTATAATATAATCTAATACTCTATCTATGCATAATATAATACTAATTTCCATAAAATTGATTCGTTCAAATTATTCCCTCTTAATACTGATTGTTTTACGCTGGCTGAGCATTGAGTACAGTCGAGTAAATTAGGATTAATTAAAACAGGCTTTGCTAAAGCGATCGACAATGGCTATGAATTAATTAAACCTCGAGATTACGAGACTGCAGCTTCCACGTTTATTAATCAAATATTAGATTACGTTTAAATTGAATTAAATTGTAATCGGCTGTAATACGGAATTATAATCTTTACAACTGTGTGCAGATTTGCATTAAACTGGAAATTAAATTTCCTAAATAATTAGGCCAACTGTCTCTATTTGTCGTAGCCGAATTTGACGAATTAAACACTGGGTCATCTGAGTTCAGGATTATTCAGAATTTATAATAATTCTGTAATTACTAATTTCTGTAAAGGCAACATTATATAATAATATGAAATATATTAATTTTTTATTCAAATCTCCAGGAATTATTTATATGTACGAATAACGCGACTGTCATTTAAATTCTAATCTTTCACTATTAGGGAAATTACATATCGAATTGTATATAATTTAGAGAAATTGTTGTGTTTTCCAGATTGCAAAAGGGGTGGTACGACGAAGATGGCGGATTATCAAGCGCGATATTGATTTTCAAGCGACATCAAAACACGAGCGAGCTTTCGAAACGCAAGCGAAGGTGGCACCGCCATTCAAGTTAACAATTTATAGACCATGTTACCGACGTATTCCAAAATCTGCTGCTACCGACGAACCGATGTGTACTTTTTTATTCTGAGCTTCTAAATGTCCATTAAAATTTTCATGGCAAACACTTTTCATCAGGCCAATTTAAAACAGTTGAATATTAATAAAATGATAAAAATGATTTGACGTGTTATCAAAAGTCAAGAATTACTGGCAAGAATTATTTTATATATTAGATTATTTTCAATGATAAAACAAACGTTTGCTGTTTGACGATCTGATAACTTCTTATCAACTCGATATTCTATTTGTCTACACGTATTCCTTATTTCTTTAAAATATATTTCCACTCCTCAAGATTGACCTACACGTGTTAAACTGATAACATAAGCATTTGTTTTTTTATAAAGATTAGTTTACTTGTATACTAAAAATCGTTGAAGGTGAGGTTAAAATGAGACAAGCCTTGCGATTTACAGTTAATAAAGCCATTATTCTGGAGGAAGGGTGGTTTCTCCAGAGGGCAACCACCCTCGGGCCCATAAGACGCTGTGAAATATCGGGGATTCACGGTGTACTCACCGTACTTCGTGCCCGACCACCACCGTCCAACCTCGTCGCCGCCTCCTATCTTTCCTCCGCAACGCTTCCGCGACGCTTAGCCTCTCCATTTTCGACAAATCTTCCCCAAAATGGTTCATAAAAGCCCCTTAGCACCGCAATTTCTCACAACACCCCATCGCGCTAAATTACGTTACACCGGAAACTTTGCAGTATTCTCTCCCGGAGAATGATTACATTATTTATTCCCAACCGGCCAATTTAAAGAAAATTGCTTAGAAATTCGTTAAATTCAATGTTTATTTATTAACAAACTTTTTATACGCAATTTACGAAGTAATTATTAAAATTTAATTGATTAATCTTCAGATTGAAATCTCTTGAATTCCCTCATCAATCTACGTCGTTACACTAATAACTATTTTACACATTGACAATTTCCTTGAATTATATTTTAATTTAACTATAATTATTGAGAGATTTTATAACAGAAATGAATTTTGGATAAAAAGCGGTGAAGCACAGTGAGTCACTATTAATTAAAATACCGCACAGTGGGAACGCGGGTGCCGTTGACTGTTAATGCATTATCAACGNACTTTGCAGTATTCTCTCCCGGAGAATGATTACATTATTTATTCCCAACCAGCCAATTCAAAAACAAAATTGCTTAGAAATTAATTAAATTCAATGTTTATTTATTAACAAACTTTTTATACGCAATTTACGAAGTAATTATTAAAATTTAATTGATTAATCTTCAGATTCAATATTGAAATCTCTTGAATTCCCTCATCTCAATCTACGTCGTTACACTAATAACTATTTTACACATTGACAATTTCCTTGAATTATATTTTAATTTAACTATAATTATTGAGAGATTTTATAACAGAAATGAATTTTGGATAAAAAGCGGTGAAGCACAGGGAGTCACTATTAATTAAAATACCGCACAGTGGGAACGCGGGTGCCGTTGACTGTTAATGCATTATCAACGGGCAAACGATTTTAGATAAGCATCCGAGCCTCGCGACGCGCCGCACAAGACTGAATGCCGTATTGTATTTATAGAGAGTACGGCTTGACTCGAATTATTTTCAACAGCTCGGTTCTCGTAGCGTAGAACGCGGCGTCGCGTCGTTCCGATTCCGATACCCCCGAACGAAAACAACCCTTGCTCGTAACCTTGGAGCCTCGACAGCACCCATTCATTGCCATCAAATCAGAATAACACTTCCATTTACATCAGTTTCGAAAAATAAAAATAAACTCTACTAACAGTGAACTAACGAATTAACGAATCAGACAAATTATGAAATTATTTTGATTAAAAAATTATTGATTTTGTGGAAAAAAGGATTTTCAATAATTTTATTTCTATACCAAAAGGACTGGAATATTTTATACTTGTGTACTGTTTTTTTAAGCAATGACAATTTAAAAATGGTATAGAATTATCATTTTATAATAATAAAAACGAGAATAATTCCCGGAAATTGAGCCTGATTTGTCAACTTCATTGGAGTTGCAACAAAGTTTGTAAAAACGAGTGAAATTTTGATATTCGTACTTGGCAGCCAGGTAAATCCAGGCGTATTGCAAAACTCTATAAATAATGTCGGTCCGTGGTTTCGCGGTTGAATTTAGTTTGTATCGTTTTCACGGAATAATCTAAATAATGAATTATTCCCGGTCTCGCGTTACAGTTATAATGGTCAGTCGCAGTATTATTGCTATAAGCTGGCAACGGAGTCGTTCTCACAGAATTCGTTGGCGTTTCTTCGACAATTATTTTCGTACCTCATCAATCCAGGCCTCGTCCGTCACGTCATTCATCACCTCTCTCCATTCTGATCAAATCAAAACGTCTCTATTTTACCCTTTAATACCTAATCAAAATTGTTTTACGAGAGTCTCATGAGTTTTATTTTTATTTATAGTTACGGAAATTGCTTGATTGTACGATTAAAACACGACTTGACCATTGTGTTTTAATATATTATAATTGCAATTTGCCATGGCAATTTGTTGAATTGTAGCAATTACGAAATGGGGGATCTATTGGAACGCGTTCATACCTGTGGTCAGGTGATCTAGCCACAGTGCGTGAGGGTCAGGTGTGCAGAGTTGCCTCACTGCCAAATAGAATAGTCGTTTCCGGTCATAAATCCGAGTTTCAGTATGGAAACGCATTCCATATTTCATACTTCTCAAACGAGTTCATGGCCTAAGTCTAATTTTGAACTAATCAACAAGTAAGCCCAACAAATTTCAGGAATTAATTAATAAATTAAATTATATGTGTGTGTGTATTAAGTTCTTTGATGAATTCATAAATAAAATTGTAATTCCTACAAAATTCCTTTAAGAGAACCTAATTTTATTTACTCTCCTCTTAATTGATTAATCCAAAATTTATGCTGTCTTTTTAACGGAGACGAGTTACACGGACTCTTAATTTTTGGAATTGAACTTCGATTATATTTGATCTTTGACTATATTTATTAGCGTGTTATAGTGATCGAGTTGGCTGGTTTATGAATCATATTGCATCACGCGACGGTCGCGGTGTTGGCAAGTATTCGTGAGAAAAAATGCGCGGAGGTAAACGTTTGAGACAAGCTGCACCCACGGCGCGCGGTTCCCAAAATACGTGGGAATTATAATTGGTCACCGTGCGTTGGTCACGCACCCACCCCGACTTCTCTTGTTCACGATAAATAAATATGGCCAATATCGCGACCAAGGAGAGTCTAAACATAAACCTCTCCCTTCCCTCTGCGCTCAAAATTCATTAAAACGTAATTATTTATTTAGCGTGAAATATACTTCGAAAGATTTGAATTTAATAAATTAGATATACAGATATTTCAAGTATTGAAATCCATTATTTTATGTACACGTTAAGAATTTTCTATTAAAAGCGAAATATTGTTGATGTATAAAAAATTCGTACGTAAGAATCGAACATTTCGCGAAATAATGTTGGTTCAGGATTTTATTTTCATATAAGAAAAATTCTTCCAAGAATATCTCGTTTTGAAACAAGAAGTACCGTCTCGTAAAAAAGTGAATTATGACGTTGGGTCGTAAAAATAACGAGGAAACTTATACTTCTTCTCAAAACTTCGAATTCCTCGCGCGACATTCCTTTCTCGAAAAAGAAAAAAAAGAAAGAAGAAGAGGAAAAAATGCAAAGTGTAATAATAGTCCTCTGGTAAAAAATATCGTTAATCAAGCGGCAAGACGAAATAACCGATTTTAATACGTTCTTATAAATGTATTCAATTGAGAATTGTACGTATGCCGAGAATTTTCGCGTTTCGTCCGAAACAATGGGGGATCTGGGTCGAAAAAATTGAAATTGGTATGTGGAGCGCAGCCTTGTCACGAAATTCGCGTTTCAGCAATTTTTGGAGGCCAAGTTAGAAGAATTAAAGTCGACAAACGAACGGCAGACGTTAATAAAGTCAGAGAAATATTCAATATCTGTACAATAAAAAAGACGAAACTCGAACGTAAGAAAAAATAAAATCAGACTACTCCGAAAATGATCAGAAAAATACTGGACGTCATTCGATTCGTATTATTTGCTGGTCCGAATAAATTCCCGTTTGCCATCGTAGTTTCTTATCGTGGAAATAAATTGAAATTCCTTAATTAAGTCGCACGAACACGAGTTCCCGAAGTTTGCCGACTGCTAAACATTGTTTAATGCATGCGGCAACTTTTAGCCGGGAGCTTTCGGCGTATCGGAAAAAATTTGCAACCTCTGATTGAAGGGGGTGGAATTGAAAATGAAATTAGAATTGCAAAACAGGAATGGATATTCTAAAAATGTTTGCCAGCGTACACCGCCATGTCATTAACCGAGATTTCCTACTAAATTAATAAAACACGTTTCTGAGGGTTCACAATTATCTATTCTAATTTAATTTGTATTATTAGGAATAATACGATGAATACAATTAATGAATACAATAATCGAATAAGAAATATTTGCAAAATATTAATAAACGCAAAGAAGAGAATAGTTAAAAAATAATTGCAAATTCTTTCAATTGATAGAGGAAGTCAACTAGAAAAGATTAACTTTCGATTTATGTTGATACCTT
>SMSR01013799.1:73521-84396 GCA_019453355.1 Ceratina japonica | reverse complement strand
AGTATCTCATTTTTTTATTTCTCATAGTACCTCATTTTTTTATTTCTCATAGTACCCCATTTTTTTATTTCTCATAATATCTCATTTTTTTATTCCTCATAGTGCCTCATTCTTTATTTCAGTAATTGCATTTGGCAAATTTTTTAGTATTACTTTTAAGCAATGTAAAAATGATTTAATCCATACGAATGTGACGAATATCACAAAAAAGGACTTCACTCGTGAACAAATAGAGTCGTATTTATACGAGCCACGGGTGCCTTGATCGTTTTATTTCATCGTCCGTGATACAAACTGACGTGTCATAAATTTATAGCTCGACACGATCAGCGACCCTAATCTGATTGCAACCTTTCAGTTTGGTTTACGGTAACATTTCGGAAGACAAATGCGTTCACCGTTTGTTAAACTATCTACGAAATGTCAAACGACAAAAAATCTTCCAATGACAGAAACCGTACCGATTCCTCTTCAGCAAAATACAACAGAAATCTTTTAATACAAATCGAATTTTCAAAGCAATAAAAGTACAAGATTTTTCAACAATTTGTTATATAAAATTTTATCAGCATTTCATGTTCAAACAATAAAAGTGCAACTTGGAACTTGAACATCGCAGAGGCATAATTTGAATGGAATTAAAGGAAATGAAGTCGTACACGNTAATTCTGGACGAATGATAAAATGTAGAAATTAAAGTATCGATACAGTTATCACTATGATCTTGCCTGAACGAGATACAAGATTAACACAACGTGTATCCGTGTATTTATCACACCTTAAACGGCAAGATAGAGAGGGTAGTTAACCTGCTTCACTAACCTAGCAGCTTATGCTCGCGGCTAGATCAGTGATTTACGGAATAACCTAAATATCTAACTATATAATACTAGCAATTATACGGTATCGTTGAATCACTGTGAAGATTGTAATGCTCTCGCAACCCAGTCGGCACGGAATGCCCCTTACCATTCCACTACTTCCGATTCCGAGCAGGTAAGTCATAACATTATCATAAGAATAATTTTTACGTTTCTTAAGGCTTTTACTCGAAAGCCTAACTTGGCATTAGTATACTTGCATTTCATTCGTTAACTTTCAATAAAATTAGCATTACACTCTTTTTAACTGAAGTGCAATTACTTAGTCACATTATCATTATAAGAGTTTATTTTTTATGTTAATGATAAACGTTTCTGACATAATCTTCACGAATTTTGGATAAGAGTTAATACTGATTGTAACGGGATTGTTTATGTGGCGATTTAGTACCGAAAGAAGCTTAACGCCTTGATAATAGCTGATATGATAGCTCGTTACTTTACCGCAGTGGTGTCTATAGGGTTGATGCCGTGTGAAAGGGGAGGATGAGGTAACTAGGTTGCCGCAGAGTGACGTCACAATTGCTCTAACCCACTTTTGATCCGGGGTGGTAGTTCGCCGGATTCTACATTCAGCAAACATTGCTTGCAAAATTGCAAATCTGATCGATACAACTTCACTGCCATCCGTATGTCTGGCAAACTTTTAAATGTCGTGTCACACAAAGCGCGAGAGTATAAGTGTAACGCGAATTCCTGTCAACCTTTCTACGAACTTTTAATTGTTTGAATAATGGATGCAATTCACATGGAAAATATATACGTATACAAAACCTGCGAATTTCCGACTCAATTATAATAATTGTGTAAGTATGTGAACAATGTCTGTAGAGAAGCAGAATTCGCGAAGAAAAACGTTTCGCGCAAAACGTAGTGGATTCAATCTCCGGCATTTAGTCGGAAGAAGAGAGAAAATACATCATCCTCAACAATACGGCAAAACACAGAAAATAACTTAACCGCACGACAGGATTGTTTGATCGCGTGCCAACCGTATCGTTCTGCTGCGGCGGTGCGCTACGGTGGTCTTATACTCGAATTTTCCTGCTTCCTGGCTCGCCTCGTAGATCGCTGTCACGGAATTAAAGCTGCGCGACGAAAACGGCCGGGGCCGAACTCGGAAGATCGACGTCCGAGTTAAAGGAATCAAGTCCACGCGAATCGGATTAGAACCGGTTGGCAAACTCGCAAAAACCGCGATTTTACACGCGATTTCCTGACCCACATTCCCGAACTAAGCCAGGACGATACGTTTCTTCGGTGCAGTATAATTTTACTCGTTAGGACGTTTCCTTACAGGAAATGGGTACCGGTTTCATCTTTTAGATAAACGAGAACGATCGAATTCCTTTAAAGTCGATTTTCATTTCGAAGTATTGGCCGAAGTGGTACGAGAGGTCGCAAGATTAATTAATAGATTAGAGGACAAAATCCTTTAGCCGTTGGGTATCTCACGTGTGCAAAACTATCGTTAGGAGAGAAATCGGCTTATATTAGCTCGGAGTTGTAAGCCCGATATTGGAGGAACCGATTGGTCCTCGTGGAACTGCGCGGGCTACGCAACTGCGATGCCCGACTACAGACATTGAACGGCCGCGTTCAATCGAGATTACCGTACTGATTCAATCGCATAATGTGCATCGTGTTGCACCATCGCTGCGGTTGATCCTCAAAAGCGCCGGCTTATCAAGTCAATCGTCCGGTTATCAATTCCCTTTCACATTCCCGCGATACGTTCGCGATTTTTTTGCCTTTTTTTATTCAATCGAATCGAATTTTTATCGTACACGTGCAGACGATCTCACTGTACGTACCGCTGAATCGAATCGGTGGTAAATAAGATTTACAGTTGAAGACCGGCGATCGTACTGTTTCATAAGAGCGACGAGAACTTTTCACTCATTTTATAATTACATAATTTACTGCTTGTATTACGTATCACAAACGGACGTTGCTTTGTTCAGAACAGAATTGGACGGCATTAAAAATGGAAGAAATGCAGTAGAAATTGTAGAGGTAAGATCGGAGCGAGATTAGTTCGTGGGGGATTAAACGAAATTTATAAAGTTCGTGCGACGGTAAATACCGTTATTAAAGTCGTCGCTTTTGCGTTCGTACGCCAAGACCGAGCGATCCTTCTTTAACCCCTTCTACGCTCCACTCGTGCTCGATGCAGTACACCTTGCTTTCATGGTAATCTCCACGTGGCGTTCCACCCTTTCAGCGTGGCCTCCTTTCGAACGTCAGTAAACTGCAGACAAAGTGCAGCCAATTCCTGCCTCCCCGTTCGGTTCCCTTGCTGTTTCGCCACCTTACACCTTCTACTCAATCTCGGCTTTACGGACCAAAGTCAAGATTCCGAAGCCATAGCTGTCTAGAGTTAATCCACCTAGAGAAGACCTTCTTGCTCCCCACTTGCCAGAATGCGAGCATTAACCAACTATCAAACTATGCGACGTACATCGATACTTATATAGTTGCTATTCATCAACTATATAAGATGCAGCGATTCCAATCACTTATTAACAATACGGGAATTAATATTTTTATAGGAATTTTATGTCTCTGAGTTCTCTAATACTTATGTGATCAGGGATGAATTTTATTCGCTTAATGAAAATTAAGAGATCGATATTAAATGTTCTCTACTGTTTTAATTAAATTTGATGCTCGATAAAGGGGTAAAGATAGGAACGTCAAGCGTGTAACACGATTTCTTAGATAAGTTGGTTATATGAATTATCTTGAATTCTAGCTAACTTATTTAGATTTAGAATGTAGAACTATTTAGATTCTTATTCTATTTTATATATTCTGTATAGTATTTTCTGTATGTATCTATATCTATTTTATAGATTCTGTTTTATTTAGAACTATTACTTATGTAAAATTATTTAGATTCTTTTTGTAGGATGATTTAATAAATAAAATTAGTCAGGCATTATATGCAAATTTATCTTATTCTATATTATATATTCTGTATTTAATAAATAAAATTAACCAGATATTATATGCTAATTTAGATCTATTGGATTATTCGGAAAGTATGTGCCGATATTTACAGAAAATTTAAAGACAGCGAATGTAAATTTTGATATACATTTATCAATTTATTGAATTATGTGCGTGCTATTTTGTCTTTCTTCATCTCTCGTGCAACTTGCAGAGTGTATCCCTAAATATAGTGTAAAATAGACGTTTATGCCATTCATTTTTACGTGTTTACTTTTCGAATCTAGTCAAAATTCGTTGCAGGCTAAACGGACTAAGTCCAAGTGCCTTTTGTATTCTTACAATAAAAAGTTATCTATCTATCTATCTATCAAAATTCGTTTTAATATCTAATTTAAGGTACATTGCATGGTGCCCTGGTCCTTATTTCATTCAGAACAATCACTATTTGGAATAACATTACTTAAAGTCCAAAACGCATTTAGTAACTACGATTTCTTGTTCCACTTTGTGACATATACTTTATTAAATATTGCCATAATCTTAATGAATAATGACTTTTTCTAAAGATGCCTACAGGATTATGTTTTAAAACAAATAAACATCTCATTTGTCTTCGATCATTCGAATGTACTCAGTCCTGGACACCTATCTAAAACTGCGCCTAAACTGGAAGTTGCAGATTCAATTTGCGAGTTAGGTGAATGTAGGGACCCTCGAGGTAGGTGAATGTAATGACAGTGAATCTAGACTATGTTTACCGTCAATGCTTCAGTGAAATAAAAATTGACATTTCTAAAAATACCGGTAATAATAAACTGCAGTTGCATTATTGATTTTGAATATTTATTTCATGAAATTTGCCAAAAAAATAACTAATCGAAGATATTGTAAGAGGATAAATATAGCAAATATTAACTAAAATAAATCGTTCTCAAGTATGCCAAATGTAATCCTCATTTCCGATTTAGGCGCACTTTTTCGCAGTCAATCAAAAATCATCACATCGGTGTCCATTTTCTACCTTGAGGGTCTCTACTCAGTCCTACCCTAATCCGTCTACTAAAAATCGGTACAAACTTTCCAAACAATGCAATACTTTCATTTATAATTAGAAGAAAACAGAGAATGTTCACTACAAGGGAAGCACGAACAGAACTAACATTTGAGTACATTCCATGTTTCTTTTGATAGACTGACCGTTTATTTTACAAATCTCACCGTATTTTCACCGTAATTATTTCGCTTTGTTACGGTTATGACTCAGTAATGCCGGCGCTTATTAAATGTTACGGTTACTGTTACGAGTCCGGCGAAGACAAAATTAAGAACTCTGCCGTAGAGCGTAATTAAACGTGAATTAAGAAGCGACCAACTTTTACTGTGATTTAACAGCGTTCAGTGTATCGTAATTTATACTGCCTCGTACCTAGCATTGTTACTTGTGTCGCAGTCCCCTCGTCATAAGAAACTTTATAATCCTGCATAAAATTAAACCGCTCCTTGGCATTACTTCACCTAATGGGGAAGCTAAGTAATTATATGCATCTGTTCCACATTTTTAACTCGTCCCCGCGAGTTTACACCAATTAGCCTGATACGGGCTAACAAAGTGAACGGCGGCGGGTGCGATACTCGTTCCGGCGGCGTTTGTCAACACAATTTTGTCGCAAACCCGCCTAAGTAGTTAGGTTACTTTACAACGGGAATTCCCAACCGGTCTTTAACGACGCGGAACGCGGAGCCTGGCCTCAGAAAAGTTGCTCGTCGTACTCGATAAAGCCGACGCGATTAGACGACGAGTACAATATCAAATGGGATACGAAGCCGGCGGGCTTAATTACTCGAAAATGTAATCAGAAAACAGGTCACGGCTCGTAGCTTAACCCGGTTACGTTTACGCGGGAAAATGGGTTTCCTGTTTACATTGTTGGATCCCGAATTAAGAACCGAGATCAGCCGCGTTGCTAATTATTTCAGGACACGGCGCGGAATATGAGATTACGAGTATTTGCGATGACTTAATTACTGTTGAATTTATACTGCGCCCGTCGGTGGTCCTCGTTCTAATAGATACCGCGGCGGCCCCTCGCCGCTCCCTGGACTAATTAATGTAAATTTCATTTCAACCTAACTGTTGATTCTCCTTAAACGCTTTTAGTTCCCATTAAATACGACATGGATCTATCAATATGTAATCTGTAGATTTTAGTTACTCCAACGCGCGGTTCGTCTTCGATAAAACACTTTCCTGTTATCTTTAGGACTCGCCAAATATATTTTGCACATGCATATGTATATGTACTCCGACCTCGCGTTAAATTAGACTCTGTGTTATTTATGTTAACGGTAAAGTAAGACCTGATCTAATTTATTATTGCGAACGCTATAATTCGACGAGACTTGAAGAGGATGCGAAATTTCCATTGCAAAACGTGACTGTAGCCATATGCAATTTGAATTACCGGCTTAGAACGGCGGTGCGCAGCGAAACACACTGTTTACGCAAACAAGAGATTAGTCCGGGAAATTTAGAACTAGTTAACGTGGCAGCACAACTCTCCGTCCATCGCAGGCCCCCTGCGATGACGTAACGAAATTACGCACAGTCTGTCAATTTGCCAGTGCATCCTACGATGGCCGGCGTATATGGTAGAACATCGTGCACGTGCCAACGCGCGTATGGGCCGCCATTATGCCGTAATATAGTCTCTCGAACCAGCCTTAATGCCAGATATCCCCTACGAAATTGTACAGGATTATGCCCGATAGCAAAGGACGCAGGGACGCGCGAGGGGGGAGGGCGGTGCACGAGCGAGGGAGACCGCGAGCCCTGTACACTAGCACCAGTTGCAAACGTTCCCGGCCACGTTGCTACTGCAAAGCTATTAACCTCGAACTGGCCTCTCGAAGAGACAGGACTAACGGCACCGGCACCGGCAACTCTCCATTGTCCAATTCTGTCGCGATCTATTGCCTGCTCCTCAATTATGGACTCTACTGCCCCCGATGTTGTTATTTCCGGTACTTCGTCTCTCCTTCGGACGCGATTAACCAACATCTTCGCACCCCCGCTCGTCAATGCCCGTTCGAATCTCGCGTGTTTGTCTCGGAGAAATTCATGTCGCTTTGATCGTACGAGAATGATAAGAATATTTTTTTATAATTAAGGTAGTTCTACACCAAAACGACTTAACGATTAGAAAAATCTGAAATTTAGCGTATGAGTAGGTTTTAGTTAAATAACGACACAGTTAAATTTTGGTGAACTTTTAGAGCTTAAGAAAAAAGTAATAAAGATTTCAATTCAAATCGTTTTTCGCAAATATCTAAGTTTCTATTGGTCTGACGACGAATATGCATCAGATCGAAATTGTAGATCGATAAATTCTCTACAACAATCGTTCTTGACATTTTTTGCCTGCGAGCGACTGTTTTCAAAATAACACGCGGTAAAACTTTGGATAAACCGAAGTTTCCAAAAACATTACGTACGCGGCTTGCCTTCGAAAGCTTCAACTTTTGCCGCGTGTTAGTTTGAAAACAGTTGCTCGCAAGCAAAAAACGTGAAGAATAATTGTTGAAGAGAATTTATCAATCTATAATTTCGATCTGATGCATATTCGTCGTCAGACCAATAGAAACTTAGATATTTACAAAAAACGATTTAAATTAAAATCTTTCTAACTTTCTTATCAAGCACTAAAAGTTCACCAAAATTTAGCTGAGTCATTATTTAACTAAAACCTACTCATACGCTAAATTTCATATTTTTCTAATCGTTAAGTCGTTTTGCTATAGAACTACCTTAACCCTTTGCACTCAGCACCGTTCCGGACGTTATTTACCAGCAACTCTGTTTTTTGTCTCTGATTTCTTTCTTTTTTTTTGCCATTTTATTATAATGGAAAACTACAGAGAAATATGTGTTTCTTAAAAAATTGCGATGGAATATGTTCATCCTCCATAATCACTAATAAACTTTCATGTCCCCTCAGAGAGGACAACCGAGTGCAAAAGGTTAAATATCGTACTACAATAATAAATTACATTGGAGAACGTTGTTATTGAATCCTGTCTGTGACTTTCCGTTCGCAATATCAGTTAACGACAAATATGGCGAATGTCTATTACGAAATGGTAACGCTGAGCACAGTGGTTGATGTTGTCCTGACTAACATGAAGGAGATGGCCAAACAATCGTACACAGGGTGAGTGCGTTATTGCTGTGGTTGTTAACCTGGACAGATGCTCCAAGAGGTGCGTCGAGCACCGTGTCCATAGTCCAATTTCATCGCGATCTATCGTCTGATACTCGATTGTGCCTACGTCACTGTTCTAAGCTATTTCCGCTGCGCTGCATTGTCCGCGTTTGCCCCGTACAAGCTGATAATGGACGTCATTTACTTAAACGCGTTCAATCTTCGAATAATTGTCTTTGTACAATTTTTATAACTGTATGGATCTATAGGACAAAGTCTCTTAGTAAAATGAAAAAGATCAAATTCCTCTTTTTTTTCTCTAGCTCTCATAGATAGAGAATGTCCAGCAAATTTGCGACAAATTTACTAAATACTGCATCACGAAATGCAGTAATATTATGCGGTTATGGCCGGTATTCATAGTCAGAACTTGTATATAAGATCGCCTTAAGCATTTGCTTAAGTCCCTGTTTCCTGTGCAAGACAAGGACTGGAAATATGGGATAGATAGGGATAGCAAATGCTTAAGACGATCGTAATAAATAGCGTAGAAATAAGTAACGATGAATACTGGCCTATGAGTACTCACCTTGGCATTAAATTTGGGACAACTAATGATTCAATTAGGATAAAAAGTATTGTAGCAATCTTTGTACAATCTTGACGATATTCTGTCTAGAAGATATTTGAACCATATTTGAATCATGGAATATTGCTAAAATTTACATATAGTTTACGCTCTCCAACGCATATGTATGTGCTTGCATATTTCCGTCATATTTCGATCATGCGGTGATTAGATCAAAATCAGGGTGGCCAAATATCTTTTAGACATAGATCATTTTCGACATTATTGGAGATACCAAAAAGTTTTATTAACCAAAATTGTTTACTTTAAAGAATATTATAATGTTTCGTGTGTTTATGCATGTTTCTAGACAGAAAAGTTACGACTATGAAGTTTCCGTAACAAATAATTAAAATCAATTATGGCTGTATTGAGAAAATNAAAGAATATTATAATGTTTCGTGTGTTTATGCATGTTTCTAGATAGAAAATTTACGACTATGAAGTTTCCGTAACAAATAATTAAAACCAATTATGGCTGTATTGAGAAGATTGATATAAATGTAACAACGTAAAAATAATGATCAAAAGTATTATAAATGTATTTTTTCATTGCATGATTACGAGCTGAACTCACGACGTGATAGAAAATTTGTGTAAATATACAAATTGTTGTGTATATATTCAAATTGAATTTGCTGCAAATCGTTTTCAATTTTTGATAAATAAATTTCTACATCTTTTGATGATCATAAGAGTCTATGTGGGCTGCTTTCTTTGCTTTCATAGCACTTTTTCGTGTCATGGTTAATTATTAAATAAGTAATTTTTTTGGAAAATCAAAATGTCACGTCTGACATAACACAGTCATTGTCGATTTTATGTTTCATGATCCCTTTTTGCAGATTGTACCAATAATATGTCGTTTATTAAGGATAAGGTACGTGGGATTTGCTGCAAATTGATTCGAATTTTTGGTAAATTGATTTCTACATCTCATGACAATCATAAAAGTCTATCTGGTTTCTTTGCTTTCACGTTTAGTGCTACGATTAACTATTAAATAGTTAATTTTTTGGAAAATCAAAATGTCACGTCTGACGTAGTACAGTCATTGTCAGTTGTATGTTCTATAATCCCTTTTTGCAGATTGTACCAATAATATGACGTTTATTAAGGATGAGGTGCGCGGAGGAAAGGAAAGATTACCCGGAGAAGGCAATTATCCGCAGGGTGAGAACCGAACGTGTGCGTAGAGCAGTTAAGCGGGCAGACACGCTTCCCGGCGGACTACGTCCATAGCTTACTCCTGTCACAATCTATTACCGAACCCTCAATTATATGCACCCACGTCACCGTTCTCTGGCTATTACCTTTGCACCGGCACCGATCACGTCAGTCACGCGATAATCACCCAGACCTTTCGTTCTTTTCGAAAAAAGAACATGGTTAAGTAATGAATAATGATATTACCGCACAATATTCTTTGCCGTTCCTCTCACGGAAAGAGTGGCGCGTTTGCTATTCTTTTTACCGACTCTCATTATCTACAATGTTGCAATGGACTTTGTTCCTCAAACTGGGAATACTAACTTAAACGTACAATAGTTCCTATGAATAATGAATATTCAATTTGTCATACGCGCACTAGCACGTGCATTCACGTCACGGTGAGTATAGTCTCCGCGGCCGACAAGTTAGAAAGTGGAAGGTTTTTTTCATATTTCCCTGGCCATAATTTACAATCCTCTTTTTATTTCATTTCTTCCCTATTCGTCACTGCCAAGTAGACCGCGGTGATCTGGCGCGGCGCAAGTGCCACTCGGACTGACGCGAAACGCGCACAATTCACGGCGCTCCTATTCGGATACGCTCACTTTAAAAGTTGCAACAATTTTTTATTCTCAAACCGGCGGTCTCACTATCTCCGCGACATATTTCCCGCTCTATTTAACGAAACATAACTGTGTCAAATAAATAGAAGAACTTGTAACCCTATTTTCGTACGGTTACATAGGAATTTGAGAGTGTATGTGTACGGAAGATTCCAGAAGGATATTAGTATATTTTTCCCCCTATATGTTTGCTTGATTATTTATGAATTGATTTCAGTACTTTTTTATTTCTATTTGTCTAAAAAGTGTTCAAGCTTTTTTTCGAATGAACATGTACTTGTCGCTGTAGAAAAATTGATTTCATTACTTTTATAGAGTTTTAGGTATCATAAAGTAATTTTAAAGAAACAAATTTTTGGGAGAAAGAGAATTGATAA